>OY292534.1:11159995-11351721 GCA_958496365.1 Subacronicta megacephala
CAACCATTTTTAGGGAGCTCAACGATCCGTCGCATGACGATACCAGATCAGAAAGACACCCATATTAATTTATTTACATAAATAATGTCCGCCATCTTGGATTTCGTGATCAACACCCCGTGAAATCTCTCACGCGTGTACAGCGGCGTACAGCGCTCACAGTGTACATAACATGTTGTTACCATCCAGCTATGTGCAGGTGGTGGTGTGCGGCGGCGGGCGGCGCTCGCGGCGCACAGCGCGCCAGGCGCACGGAGCCGCACCCCGACAGCACGGCCACGGCGCGGGCCCGCGCTCCCTCCACTCCGGCGCCGCCGCACGCGCCTGCGCCCAGCTGACAACCATCGCCGTGACCGCAATACCTGCGGAACATTACATATACACCATTATGGTACACACACATCACTACATATAAAAAAACAAAGTCCTCCGCCACATCTGTTCGCGATAAACTCAAAAACTACAGCACCGATTTTCATGCTGTTTTTACCATAGAGTGATTAAAGAGGAAGGTTTATATGTATAATACATAAAAAATTATAGTACAGAAAGGCCGAGAAACCACGCGAACGGAGCCGGGGGCGGAAAGCTAGTCAATTTTAAAAGGACACTGACATACTGACTTTAGTGAACAATGATACCAAAACCACAACCCGTAAGCTAAAGATGGAAAACCAAAAGAAACTCGGAATATCATGACCACTTTTAAAGTCCAGACAGTAGTGATATTATCAAAAATGTATATTTATATTTTTAGTTTCACAATGTATATCTCAATAGACCTTTTAAAAAAAGAGCCTTATCAGCTTTAGCTGCACCTAGCCGTCAGCTAGGATAAGCTAGATCCTAGCTGACGGCACGCATACACCAGTCATCTTGTAGCTTAACCATTATTTAAGAATATACACAACCCATCTCACGACTGTAGCAGACCAGCAAGACACTTGCTTAGATCATGTGAAACGATCAAAGCTCGTCATAAAAAAAATAATGTCTCGCAGGCATGCCTATATGCCAGCAAGAATGGGTCGGTACAACCGGTGTATATGTCAAGATTTTTTGGGGTGCTGATTACCACCATAAAAATTATGTCTCGCAATGCCTCGAAATTGACACCCATATTACCCATATCAATCAACTTAGGAATATAATGTCCGCCAACTTGAATTATAAAATTAATATTACTTTAGGTATTATTTCTAAATTATTTATAAATTACTATTTCCCTAATAAGATACCCGAAAAACCTAAATCAGTTTATTTAGAAAAATAATGTCCCCTATCTTGAATTTAGAAATTAATGTTATTTCCGTAATCAGCACCCCGAGAAACCTTGACACCCATATTAATTTATTTAAAAGAAAAGTATGTGGCCAGCGCTCGATTTTTGCTATAGTCCGTTTTTTAAATCTCAGAGACAATTTGACAATTGACATTACGTGGGTTGCCAGTCGAAAATTTTGGTGTAAAATAGTGTATTCGGCGAAAAATGACAATTTACACCTAAATCTCCTACGATAGTAATGTAACATAAACAATAAACAATAACTTATTCACAATTGAGCCTGAAAGACTCAATTGTGAATATCTTATATACTCAATAAGTTATTGTTGGTCTCGCAATTTCAACTGCCATGTACCTAGAATGTGGTGATTAGCCTGACGCTTTTGCCTTAAGCGTGTGCATTGTTCATGACGGGGGTGTTGTCAAAGTATAGTATACTTACAAGAACACATCAGCTTCACTGAGGTAGGAGATGAAGTCTGTAGCAGACGGAGGCTCTCCGATGTGACCTCTCCACTCAGGACACCAGTACTCCACAAATGACGTCATGCGGTTCTCCATTCGATCCAGATTCTTCTCTGGAATTGTTTTTTATTTGTTTGGTTTAGTTTCACTCTCATCCCAAAGGAAGTTTTCAGATAAAAGGTAGCTTATGTCCACTATAGCAAAGTGATTGTATATTTCTAGAGATAGTATGGCTTAAATTACTGACTTATAAACTAGTGATGATGTGTATTCTTACACATAGTTTATCTGTTTTAGGTTGACATTGCGTTCTCATTTGCTGAGAACCTTCTTGTAATTTTAGTCCCGACTTCAGGCAAATTATGACATAAACCTCCAATGTCCTCACATCCTGTTATCGGCATAATGTACCAGCAAATTATGTAAAAACAATATATTTTAAAAGAGTGTCCATGGAGTTTCTTGCCGGATTCTTCTCCATAGGATCAACTTTTTGGAACCGTGCAACTAGAGTCAATAACGTTTCATAAACGCTTTGTGAAAGCTTATTTGAAATAAAAACATTTGATTTGATGATTTGAGTGATTATTTTCGTAGAATCAGCACAATTTCTTACAAAGAAATTAAGATTAAAATTGAAATTGAAAGAAATCCTAAGAAAATTATAGTACTTTTTAAAATTTTAATCTTGACTTAAGGCTAAATATGACATTAACTTCCAATGTCCTCACATCCTTTTATCGCCATAATTTTATTTTAAAGGAGTTTCCACGGAGTTTCTTGCCGGATTCTGCTACATAGGATCAACTTTTTGAACTGTGCAAAGAAGAGAGAGAGAGAGAGAGAGAGAGTAGATAGACTAGAGTCATAACGTTTCATAAATGCTTGTAAAAGCTTATCTATACTAATATTATAAAGAGGTAGTGTTTGTAACTTTGTGGGTTTGTGAGGTTGTATGGGGCGATCTCAGGATCTACTAAGCCGATTTATAAAAATTCTTTCACCAATAGAAAGCTACATTATTCCCGAGTGACATATTAGGCTATATAATACATATATTATCCCGTAAATGAAATGAAACGTATAGTCCACGCAGGCGGACAGCATTTTGAAATAAAATCATTTGAACTTGATGTTTTGCAAAATGATTATTAGCAGTGTACCTGGATTAATGACGTATCTGCCGACGTCACACTTGGCGGCGAAGTAGCCGTCGATGACGTCACTCTGGTGTATCTTGTACAGATAGTATAAAAAGTGTATGTTCTCCATACGAGAGACGGGGTGTTGGTTGAGTATGGGAAGTGTCTCCCATGGAAATGTATCTAGCATCTGGAAATTATCATAATACAAGATGAAGAATTACATACAACATACATACATACACTCACGCTTTTTTCACACAAAGGTAGGCAGAAACTACAGACAGCCATTTGCTACGATTTTTATATTATATATTTGCTACGATTTTCATATTATATATTTGCTACGATTTTTATATTATACAGGGTGTTTGGTGCATCGTTTGCCAAATGTAAATGGTCGATAGAAGAGGTCATTAGCTATCTTTTCAGGCCCAATAACTAATTCTTTGTCACACCGGTTTTTTTATAACAACTTTGGAAACTTAATTCGCAAAAATTCCAGAACTCAGCGTTAAACCTTCAATTTAAAAAAATCTAATTAGTGTAGTGTTTAAATATCAGTTTAATTTTGATGTCTACACTTGTATGGTTCTATGAAATTCAAAATTACTTGCTAATAACGTCTAGTTCCTTTTAAATAAACTCACAAAGTTTTTTGAAAAAGAAAAATTCAATTAAAACTCAACTTAAAATTGCTGTAAAAAAATAATTAAAAGCGATTGGGATCTTCGAATTCTTTAAAATGTTCTCTAGTCTGTCCCCTTTCCAACGGTATACCATAAACCAAAAAAAACTTTTATTAAGTTCACTAATTCGCTAAATATGTAATCGAGGCACATAGGCTGATTTTCGATATTACGGTAACTAGCACTAGTTTTCGCATAACATGCTTTAAGTGGGTAGATAGTGTTATTTGACTCTTACGCAGTCTCTTATCTCTTTCTTACATAGGGAACTAACAATCCTGGGACATGAAATATATTTTTTTATTAATAATAACCTAATCACAAATTTTATTCAAATTGTCCAAATCTATTGCATATGCACGCGCGACATCTTCGGAGAAAGAATTTGTTTACGCATCGGAAGTTGAGGCTAGGGCTTTCGTCACTATCAAAGCAGAAATACGTTTACGCACCACTACAGTCAGTATAAGATGTCGCGCGTGCATACGCAATAGAGTCAGACAATTTGAACAAAATTTGTAATTAGGTTCTTACTTTTTTCTATGGAATAACTCGGCAAACGAGCAGGCAAGCTATCTGATGGTAAGTTGTGTTCGCTGCCCATGGACATCTGCAAAACCAAAGGAGTCGCAGATGCGTTGCCGAGCCTATTAAAGGAAAAGGGAGGGGAAAGAGAAAAGGAGAAGGAAGAGGCCTGAGGGAGCAATTGGGCCTCTGGCGCTTCACACTCACCGGACGAAACGGAACAGTATGCATACAGCTATTTAACGTCGATATTCTGTGGGAGGGTAGTACTTCCCCGGTCGGCCAGCGCGACACTACTACTACAATTACTACTACTTTCTTAATTTTTTTTTCATGTTCGAGGAAAGTTTCTACTATGTGTAAAAAAGATATAAGAGACTGCGTAAGAGACAAATAACACTATCTACCTACTTATAGCATGTTATGCGCAAAATAGTGCTTCTTACCGTAATTTAGAAAATCAGCCTGATGTGCCTCGATTACACATTTAGCGAATTAGTGAAGTTAATAAAAGGTTTTTTTTTGACGTATGGCATACCGTTGGAAAGGGGACAGACTAGAGAACATTTTAAAAGAATTCGAAGATCCCAATCGCTTTAAGTTATTTTTTTACAGCAATTTTAAGTTGAGGTTTAATTGAACATTTCTTTTTCAAAAAACTTTGTGTGGTTTTTAAAAAGGAATAAGACGTTATTAGCAAGTAATTTTGAATTTCATAGAACTATACAAGAGTAGGCATCAAATATAACTGAAATTTAAACACTACACTATTTTTTTTTTTTAAATTGATGGTTTAATGCTGAGTTCTGAATTTTTTCCGAATAAAGTTTCAAATATGTTATAAAAAAACCGGTATGACAAAGAATGAGTTATTGGGCCTGAAAAGATAGCTAAAGACCTCTTCTATCGGCCATTTCCATTTGGCAAACGATGCACCAAACACCCTGTATATTTGCTACGATTTTTATATTATATATTTGCTACGATTTTTATATTATATATTTGCTACGATTTTTATATTATATATTTGCTACGATTTTTATATTATATATTTGCTACGATTTTTATATTATATATTTGCTACGATTTTTATATTATATATTTGCTACGATTTTCATATTATATATTTGCTACGATTTTTATATTATATATTTTGCTTTAACTACCGCATTAGTCTTGTGGTCCTAAGCTACGATAGAGGTTCTGGGTTCGAATCCCAGGTCGCGCAGTGTAATGGGGTTATTCTATGAAATTCTCAGTAGCAGGTATTCATGTATATCGACAGTACGCTGGTGTGTTCTAAAATTTCAATACCAATTAATAATTGCATGTTATATTTAAAACTGTAACTTCACGTGCCATTCAGTGGTAAAATAAAAAAACTTACTTTAACATCTAATGTACGCTATTTTTGGTGAAATAAAGAAATCTGAATCATCACTATATAGTATAAAACAAAGTCGTCGCGCTGTCTGTCTGTCCCTATGTAGGCTTAGATCTTTATAACTACACAACGGATTTTGATGCTGTTTTTTTTATTGATAGAGTGATTCAAGAGGGAGGTTGAAGTGTATGTATAATACATACATGTGTAGAAGTTGAAAAAACCGCGCGGGCGAAGCCGTGGGCGGAAAGCTAGTATGAAAAAAACAAGAGAGAAAGTTAAAAACTCACCTCATCCACAATAAGTATGACTGGATGCCTCTTAGCTTTCTTCAGACCAGACCATTCATCATTATCTTTGATCTGTGATGCTGCCTGTGAAAACGCCTTTATACCATCGACAAGACTAAAATGATGCAACTTCTCAAAACTCCTCGACAAACATTTTAGACATAATTCGTTCAAAAATCGAAATTCTTTACTACAACTGCCACATTCGAAATTCAAAACTTGTCTGACGTCTTCAGTGTTGCCGTGTTCGGTCAATATTCTTCGTATGCACGATTTTATTTGTTGCGATTGCAACACCGGGCAGCTTTCTATTAGGTTGTAGAGCAGGATTTTCTGCTTTTGCGTCAGCCTTATGAAACTGGAACAAAAACAAACAATCAACATTAATATATCGGAACGAACAGTATTAAAGAAATTAACCTCAATGGGACTCGGATGTGTTAAGAATGGTCACCCATCTTCAGTCTAACCGCGGCAAGCGTAGCTTACCTTTGCAGACTTATTGATCAGTATCAATAAAGGATTTTTGGGTTTGGGCAGTCTGTGCTTTTAAGCCCAAAGATACTGAAATAACATAACTTACCATCACGCCTGTATTACCCGATGGTTTAGGCAAAGGTGTACAAGTATACACCCACATTTCGTCGGAAAGTTTAGATCCCATGTAATAGGGGGCGAGAATATTGCCATTAACCGGGCACAAATCCAGACTCCGAGCTGCTACTGAGAATTTCATAGAAAAACCCAATAACACTTTGCTCGACCTGAGGATCGAACCCAGGACCTCTAGCGTAGCAGTCGCGCTTAGGACCACTAGACTAATGAAGCAGTCACACACATCACTGATTGAAATTTCAGTAATTATGAAGGCTAGTTTTTAAATAAAACAACTTACCCCCAATCCAATATGGTAGTATCCACTAATTTAACGACTTTTTCCTTCAAAGTCTTGTCAATCAGTTTGCCAGTTAGCAAACACCCCCAACCTCCAAGCCATTCCTTGTCCATCACATTTATAACACTCTGTAATTAAAATTTTATATAACAGAAACATAATATAATTAGATGAATTTATGAATGATAAATACATTGAGTAAACAATAATAAATTAATTACCTACCCACTCTTCACATATACCTAAACCATACTTCTCTCTTTTTTTAGATATATATTAAAATGGTAATATTGATGTTATTAAATATTAAAAAAATAATTTTATTAATTAATTATTTAAATATTGGTATTATAAGAAATTAAAATTATAATGGTAATTTGAATTAGAATTTATTATAATGTTAGAATATAGTATTGATTGATCTCACATTTGATTGTTTTACTTATATATAATTACTTTAATAATACATAAATATAATGTAATTTGCTGTGCCCTACTGGGTCCACGATTGTTCCTAGCTCCTAAGCATATATGTACCATCTAATATGACATTGTGGAATGCGAATAAATGATATGAATATGAATATGGATAATCAATGCTTAATCTTAATGCTAAAGACATATTTCTAAACAAATTCTTTAAAAAAAAACCTTGACATACTAGATTTTTTTTCTGTAGCCTGGCTACGCAAATTTAACAATATTTTTGATAATCAATTTACAGGTTTGATAATAAACAATCTGACTGAATGCCTCATTAGTGTAGTGGTCCTAAGCGCTACTGCTACGATATAAATGGACAAAACGCTTGTTTCAAATTTTTGTGGAAACTATTTTTATAATAGTAAGTAGTAAGCAAACTAAACGCACTGCGCTAATGAGACGGCGACGTTTCGGATTAAACGATAATATCATCGATGTATTAAAGATTTTCAACCGACTTCAAAAAGCAGGAGGTTCTCAATTCGTCTGTTTATTTTTTGTTGTTTAATTTTTACAATCTCGAATCGAACTTGCGACTCGCAGCGCAGAAACTGCTCAACCAATAAGCCATACGTGTCATTCATCAATCATAGCATAAACCGTTATTTATTTTGTCTATGATTCATAGGTAAGGTGACTTTTTTAGGTTAAAGTTTTAGTCTATCTTGTATCTAGATCAAACAGAATTCTAGGCAATCTCAACAATAATGAGCCACTTGTCTCTACAGAGCAATGCACCAGATGACTAAGTATGTGTAGAGGATGAATCAATTGTCTAAATTATCTAAGTGACTGCAAGCCGCATTGTATCATGCAACCGTTTTATATCAATATAAATATAATAAAATTGTTATGAAGTAAAATTTACATATTAACTGCCTCGGTAGTCTAGTGGTCCTAAGCGCAACTGCTATGCTAGAGATCCTGGGTTCGATTGCCTGGTCGAGAAGTGGTATTTTTTCTATGAAATTCTCGGTAGCAGCTCGGAGTCTGGATTTGTGCCTGGTTAATGGCAATAGGCTCGCCCCCTATTACATGGGACTTAAACATACCGGTGAAATGTGGGTGTTCTTTAGTATACCTCTGCCTAACCCTTCGGGGAATACAGGCGTGATGGTTTGTTACTAAATAATTTGTGGTCTTATGGAGAAGAGCTGGCAAGTTAAGAATAAATATCATCAACCCCTTACATTGTCCCACTGCTGGGCACGGGTCTCCTCTCAGAACGAGAGGGATTAGCTATAGTCCAACACGCTAGCCTACTGCAGGTTGGCAGACTTCGCACGCCGCCTAGAAAATATCTCAGGCATGCAGGCAACAGACCTGTTTAACAATAGATGGGTTGATGATAATGTACCTTCATCCGCAAATCAATATCCTCTCGCCGACTCCAATAGTTCTGTACTAAGCGCTTGTTGTTCAGAAACTGAGCATTATCTATAGTCTTGTAATTTTCATCTAGAAGTGAGTATAATTCGGTGAATAGGGGTTTTTCGCCTTCTGAAATACAAGGAATTAAAATTTAATTAATAATAATAAATTCAGTGACTATAAATAGGGTCTTACCCCGCGTTTCGACTGACGACAAAACATGATGCAAACAGGTACCTATCCCTCTCACTCTTTGGGAGTTAGATAGAGTAAGAGAGAGAGAGGCGAACTGTGGGTGTACATTAGCACACCTCTAAACCCTTCGGAAAAAACAGGTGTGATGGTGTGTTATGTGATGTCAATTGCCTTTAACTTTACAAAACTCACCTTTAGTAATATTAGCCGGTATATGTACTGTCATAGGACCTAATCCAGCGTCTTCTAAGTAATCATTGGTGAACATGCTCAAATATATCGAGTCCACTTCCGTCCTGTACTCAAGCAACGGCTTTAAGTTCTCGTTTGGATTGTAAGGTACGGTCAATTGTACCACTGTCCATTCTGTAAAGTTTAGAAAATTGTTAAGAAAGGTTTTGAGCTTGGTTAATTGCACAATATTATTTTATTCATAACTAGTTTTTGCCCGCAGCTATGCTCCAGTGACAGAATAAAAATAATTTAAGGCTAAATGTTCAGCCTTGAGTGTAAACAGTAATATTTTTCTTTCTTTCTTTTCTAAAATCTTTTTTTCTTGGTTTTTCGCCAATTGCTCGTCTATAACACATTCTCGGTACAGTCGCCGGCACATCAGGTTATATAAAACTGTAAAATTTCCTCAAATGATTTTAAACCTTAAAATTATGATGAATATAGTTCAAAATCAGCTGAGAAAAAATTTACATTTTGTAGTGATGTGCTGGCCACCGAACATGCCAGTGGAAAGCAGCAAGCAAAAGTTTTAGTACTTAATTGTGAATAAGCTATTGTTAAAATCGCAATTTTCTGTTGTGGTAAGGCCACGCTGTTCGCAGCATGAATGGGCCGGCACTGACCGGGGAAGTACCACACTCTCGCAGAAGACCGACGTCCGAGTAGTAACGTTTCGTTACTGCGCTTCGTTCGGTGAGCGAGAGGGCCGGAGGCCCAATTCCTCCCCCAATCCCCTTCCTTGTCCTTTTCTCCTTCCCCTCCCTTTCCCTAAATAGGCTCGGCAACGCATCTGCAACTCCTTTGGTTTTGCAGATGTCTATGGGCGGCGATGACTACTTACCATCAGGTAGCTCGCCTGCACGTTTGCCGAGTTATCTCATAAAAAAAAAAAACTAAAATATCATTCCATTCATCCATTGTGTGACTATAATAAAGTAGTTCACAGCACCTTTAGGCAGCTCTTTCAATATCCTCTGAAAGTTGTCTATGTTATTCTCCTTGGAAAATTGTAAATACTTTTTATAGAATGGAACTTCTTCTTCAATTGTAAAAGATTCCAGCCTGTTCGAGATATCATTGTCTCCATTAGATAGTAAACTTATAATCTTTGCTTCTGACTTCGGTCTGAAATAATAAATAATATGTGAATATGGTAATAGTATATTCATATATGTATATTGTACAGCTACCTCATTAGTCTAATGTTTTATTATTATTTATTTACTCATAAAATAATTTAACATTCATATTTCAATGTTTTACATATTACAGTTATTAAACATACTAATATTAACAACAGAATTTGACATTTAAAATAAATGTAAATGAAAATAAAAAGTTCAGTAACTGTTCTATAATAAAATCAATGCATTAAGATTATTAAAGTTAAAAAAAAGTGGCCCTGGACTACTATGCTAGAGTTTCTGGGTATGATTCCCAGGTTGAGCGGTGTTATTCTGTTTTACTATATTATTCAATGATAATAGGGTCATGAAGTTAATGTCAATAGGCTCACCCACTGTTACATAGGACCTACACAAATTATACCTGTCAAGTGTGGCTGTATACATTAGTACAGCCTTTCGCCTTCAGGGAACAAAGGCGTGATGATGGATGGTATATTATATATGCCATTCATATCATTTATTTGTTTTATCATCATACTAGCCCAAAACTTCACCCGCATGGTTTCTCGACTTTTCTGAACTATAATATGTATGTTTTACACATATAAACCTTCCTGGAGAACCATGCTCTGCATTGGTGAAAACAGCATGAAAATTGATGCAGTAGTTTTTGAGTTTATCGCAAACAGACAGACAGACGTGGCGGAGGACGTTGTCTTATTATATGTACCATACCATGTTACCTTTTGGCTGATAATCACATCAGCCAAAATTTAACACCCTTTGGCTCAAAGTTGGGAGACACCATGCGGGTGAAGCAGTGGGTGGAAAGCTAGTTTTTATGTAAAAAAAAACCAATAAATAAATAGGTAGGTATAGTCGCCAGCACATCAAGTTATACAAAACTGTCAAATTAGTCCAAATTATTTTTAAACCATAAAATGTTTATGATTAAGTCGTTGTGGTAGGTAAGTTTTGTTGTGGTAGGGCCACGCTGTTCGCAGCATGAATGGGCCGGCTTGACCGGGGAAGTACCACACTGTCGCAGAAGACCGACGTCCGAGTAGTAGCGTTTCGTTACTGCGCTTCGTTCGGTGAGCGAGAGGGCCGGAAGCCCAAAGTCCACAATCGACTGAAAAAATTTGACATTTTGTGGTAAATTGATGTGCTGGCGACCATACTTTTGAACAGTCAGGTTGAAAACCTTACTCTAATGTTTCAATTGTCCTGAATTTTTAATGAGTAATGCCATTTAGGTTTGAGTTTAATCGAATAGCTACTACGAAAAATTGCCTCCCATTACATAAGATAAAAAGAGTGAACAGTTTACTTACATAGGATTTGAATCTATCAAATCTTTAACAGGTTTTATGTAGCTTGTGATTTTATGTAGTTTATTTCCTAGAACAAAATTGTAAGTTCATATTTTGAAAACCAGTAAAATGCAAGTTTGAATGTTCGCAAAAAAAAAAATCGTTTGTTTGTAAACTATTTGCATGACTAGTAGTAAGTGTAGAATGTATATTGTATATTGATGATAAATATAAAAAAAAAAAAACATAATAATGGGAAAATACATACCAGCGGCTTTTAACTGTTCGTCTCTGTACACAGCCATAGTCCTCAAAGAAGCTGATGAAGCCTCACTCAAATGGAATGCACAACCCACGTCATCGCCGTCAGCCAAACATTCTTCGGCCATTAGTTTTCTACCACCTTGAAAGGCAGAATAATTTGAAATATCTTTGCCATCAATCATAGGAAAAAAAACAATGATCCTTTGTCACGGACTTCCATTATAGCAAGCACATATTACAGTTTCTCTAGCTAGACTTAGATATGTATATTGTGCTAAATCGTGGGAGAACTAATTTAATTGATAAATACAGTGGATAAAAACTTACTTTGATAATTCGGTCCGTTAGGAGTCGATGGCACCTCGTTGACATATTTATTCAAAATATTTTTGAACAGCGGCTTCGTAAAGTTAATCTCATTCGTAAATACGTCGAAATCTTCCATAATTTGAGGAATATTTTAAGTTCTCAAGTTCTAAATATTTCCGACTCGGTTGAAATGTTTTGAAAATTCAAATATTGACGTTTGTTTATAATTTTATGTTCGAAATAATTCAGTTTCGAATCAAAGCTAGAAATATCCTCATTTTGTATCATGTTTTCCCCTTCAAACACCATTTTTATGACAGAGATGCCAGATATAATCCATGATCGTAGTGTAACATGTTTATATGGAATGGAACGCATTTTTTGACAGTTAGGATATCCGTTGTTACATGTTACGTTCCAATTTACATAGATTTGTTATAAATTACGAGCATAGAAAAGTAATCTATATTTCTGTTATCAACACATACTGTTATTTTTTAACCTACGTTTTCATAAAATAATTAAACCATTGTTTTATTATATAAGTAAACTAAAAATATTCTTGGTAACGATTCAAAAAATTGCATGTCGATTCGTAGCAATTATTTCGTTTAGGTATCTATTTCTGTCGAACTTTCTATTTACTGTTTAATGAGTTATGAAGACGAAAGAATATTAATAAGGCAACGCCATTGATATGCCATGTTGTATTACGCAAACTGCATTCCTGCGTAAGTACCTAAGTACTTAGGTATTGAACTATTGAGTAGCAGGTAGGTAACAAAAAATAAGTGCACGTTAGTTTACATAAGTCTACTTCAGGATTTTTATATTATGTTGCTGCCTTCCTAAGTACTTAGAAGTGAAGTTTTTTCTTTTTTAAAAAAAGAAGCTTACCTACTAGCAATGTGGCTCGCACATTACTAGTAATCTTGTTAACCCCTAGTACTAAGCTAAATGCGTGTATTACGAGTGGGTTCACGTCGGTAGTGCAATGGGTGAGTTTCGAACCGGCAACCACATGATCGCAATTCCGACGCTCTAGCCATTAGGCTACCGCCGCTTTAAATAGTAGAAGTAATAGTATTATTGATCAAATTCAACTGGTTTAGACGAGTTGGATCTACTTTATGGTTCAGAGGAAATCGCATCAAGGATTTCGCGTTCACAGCACCATGTACGTACCAACGGCTACAGATGAAGATTTACAATAAAAGCTGATCTCGCATTGTATAGGCTTTCTATACCATAAGAGGCCAGCGTAAACTGGATTTGCATAGCCAAATGTGTAGCCGCACGTACCTACAAAAGGCTGAACCAAAGAAGCTAAAGCTACCCAATTAAAATTATTATATTTATATGATTCTTGCTTATTTTCTGCCCCTCTACAAGCGAACAGCCCCCTCTCAAAATAAGAGGGGCTGCGCTGGCATCATAAATATTGGTAGAATTCACATAGGTAGGTAGTTGAGTTATGTGATATCTAAAACCTTATTCGCAAGTGATAATTTCCTAAACCCGGTACGTGGCAGGTAATTACATTTCGGATTTCAATTTGAGTCTGCGCATACGATACTTAGGCGGTAATTTCAACCTATAGTTTATTGTAGGTGACACCAAACATAATGAGCTCTCAGAACTCAATTTGCCAGAGCAAAATATACCTTATTGCTTTGGAATACTGGACTTTGATGCAACTTCAGACAGTTCAAGAAGTTTGGTTAAATGTTTACATAATTATGCTATATCTTTTTACTAGTGTACCTTTCTGATACATTTTCGGATAGGTAGGTTATGGGGCAATAATAGGTCAAAATTATTTTACAACTTTTTATTTATAATAAACATAAACAATGCGCAAATTAGTTAACCGTCAATTTGCCACATTACAATATTACCGACTTTCACATCGCATTGTAAGCAATTATAATCTCGGTAAGTAGGGTAAAATAAAAGTTTCTAAAGATTTTAGAAGTTAAAAAGTAACTGAACGTGGTTACGCTTAATATTGACTAACAAAATGCTCCTTACAAAATACAAAAAAAATATTATTAGTGGCACTATAAACATCCTACAATACCATACAAAATGTGTGGAAGAACATAGATTATTTTCTTTAATTGTGCAAATACATAAGGCACAAAATGTATAATTAATTACGCCGAACATTATGGCCGAAATATTTTATAAATACATTTCATTATGCTAAGTGCCAAAGACTGATGGTATAAACTAAAAAAGGAGGTAAATTTGAGTATATAATGTGACGGCAAATGCGAATAGCGGACCTCTTTGCATTCACCAACGTTTTAACGCGTGTATTTTCAAAGTAATGGATACAATACTGACGATTAATACATAATGGAGTGTCTACACCGGTCTTATTGAATTAGATGAGGCCTAACAACATTTTTAATTAGTAAATTCATTGATGGCCGTACCGGTTTCCGGGGACCGTAACGATAAATTTTGCATTGTATCTGTGACTTCGGTTCGTCAAATTGAGAGAGCAAGGTGTCGTTTTGACTGTTTGAAATATATTATCAAAACAAGCGACTATAACACATAATAACGAGTTAAATAGCACTTGTTTTACGCGTAATCGCATACCATCGTGTATAACAACCTAATTGTTAAGCCTCATGTAAACAAAGTTAATATGCTAAACTGTAAACATGACGCGAACCCAGTTTCATGTATGCACGATGCGTTAGGAACTGTCTGGGAATCCAGGTCATAATTTGCAAAAGCTGTAGTTTCTATACATATAATTGACTTTTCTAGATATGTATTATGGTTTTAAGTAATACCTACCTAATATTTATCACACATATTTATTGCGTTTTATCAATTATTGCGAAACTAGTGCAGGAAAACTGTCTTAGCGACTTGTCTACAGTTTTTTGTTCCGTGTAGAAAGTAATAAGGTACAATAAGCAAAGTTTTTGCTATAATAATAAGCAAAAAGCATTATAAATTATAACTTAACTTTTAACACATTTCTACTTAACCATAACACAAAAATAAACTATTCGAAGGAATTCAACATGTTTAGAAATATTTCCGTTTATCTAATATCTACGAAAGTTATTCGTGAACCCCGCAAATGGTTGAAGACGAAAACATCAATAGATTCTGAGAACTACCCTATCTAGTTAGTGATACAGTGGTAGGTTTAGTTCATAATATAAAACTTGTATACCAAAAGTGTTATTCACAAACAACAAATCATCTAAACTCCGTGTTATAGAATTACTACTAAATATGTATAAAACCTACAAATTCATTTATTGAATATAAAGGCATTCGTCGGATATGACTCGAAGGCACATTTTATTAAAAAAACAAAAATTAAGATTTAACCTTCGCGGTTATCAATCACAAGTACGTTATAACGTTAATTTGCATAACTACGTAACAAACGCGATCTACCGTATGTCTCTACAACATTCTACGTGAAATAAAGATTTCAATTGATTTCTCCAAGCACCTCAAGCTACGAATAAACATCTCTTTCAGACACTAACCCTATACCACTTTTCAATATTTTTAAACGTGATTAATAATTAACTATTAGTAAATCTAACGATTTATAAATATTTTACATTATGAATAAAAAAAAACTTTATTGTATACACCTATTATTGCCGTCTTCGATATAGGTTTAGCAGTATTGATGCTACTAAACGTTAGCGTATAAATAAATAAATAGGTATATACATTTGACTTACCTATAAAAGATAATGAAAACGCTCGATCATATCGTGATTTCTCAAGACGAAAAGATTATGCATGCTTATCAAAATTTATCTTATTTACAATTCAGAATAGATCGAGAGAAAAAAGGCCTTGAAATCTATCACATTTAAGTTTGGGATACTTAACAGGCAAAAGCCAACATAAAATAAATTACTATAAAACTTGTTAAACAGCAAATACTGTCATTTCCAGATGAAGGAATTAAGTAGCTGTCTATTATGCGAATTACTGTTGCATTTATTCGAGTGTACGCGCTCGTCTCCGCTCAAATGAGCATATAGCGTAGGCGTTTATACACTTGGCAATGCACGACCTCACAACACGCTTAATTTATTCTATCTCGTACAATCGCACCGCTATCATACCCCCGCAAAACTAGTTTAAAGTTATAAGTGATTTAAGATGGGCGGGGGCCGGACGAAATATTATTTAAATGTTAAAAATATATAAAATGATCACATATAAACAGTTCTGAAACTAAACCGTGGCACTCAGAAAATGGAAGTACAATGATATCCTGAGTGTCATCAAGACATGTTGTTTATACCCACCCTTTTGCTCATAGGTGACGCATCAAGGATCCTCTCATTGGCCTTGTCTTCCTCCCTGAAGTGAATTCGAGTGATCACAATATCCCCTGTACTGAGGGTTTGGGAGCCAACCTCAGTTTTCTTAGTGTCATTGAGATCATTGCACTTAACATCATCATAAGTGGAAATATGGCATCTGCAATTACAACTTTTCCTATCTGGTTCACCTAAGTTCAAAATTTGGCTTAGATTGGACCAATCCTTGTTTTTGAGCAATGGCAGTGTTTGTTCCATTGTTTGTGAGAATTTGTCCTCCAGTTCTCCACTGAGAGGGGCGACAGCTGACAGAATAGCTTCCAGACGGTTAATTTTTTCTACTTTATCCATATTGGTGTCTGAAAGGATTTCATCCATCATCTGCATGGATTCTGTAAGACTTGGAGGCTGTGTAGAATGTGGAGATGATATGGGGTCAGAAGGGTTGGATTCTAAGCTAGCCATTTCATTTTCTCTTTCATCATCATCTGAATCAGAATCCTTATCATGTCCAATAGCTTCCAGTTTTTCCAGTTTCTTGGAGATTTTGTGACAACCCTTCAATTTTTCCTTTTCCTCTTCTGTGAGCTCAATGTATCTAAGCAATCTAATTTCTCTGTTGCTCAGAACAATGTTTTTAGTGGTTTCAGCCAGTTTCTGTTTCAGCTCACCAACTTCTGTGTTTATTTTTCTTTGTCTCTTTCGCAGTTTCACTTCTGTGGGTTGGATATGCATGAATACTTGCTCATTGCTCAACTCTTCAAATAGCTGTTGATTATCTGGCTTGATGTTGCTGGACATGTATGCATAAATTGCTGGATTGACCAAGGATAAAACATCTGATGCAGAGTAAATTATCATATCTTTTGTCAACGGTCTCCTTGCCCAATAACGTTGGTCCCTGCGGTAAACATTCTTCAATTGTTCCTTCATTGGATTCATGGGTGCATTATACAATTCACATAAGGCATTAAGACTAAGATTCTTGACTTTATATACGGGAACACCTTGTTGCTGCAACTGTAGCACAGCATGTGCCGCCTGTGTGTCAAAAACATTCTTCAAAACAATCTCAAATTGATTGTGTAAATTGACTGAATCATTCCTACAGTCATGTATAATTTTAACAACATTTTCACTCTCTAATAATTCCTTAATTTTACCCTCCACAACCATGCCTGGACATGCCATAATATCTAGTATATACACTTCACCATTCATGGTGGCTATTTGACACAATGTCAACACTCCTTTGAGGCCAAGGTTTATTCCTTCGCAGTCAAAAGAAACAATGCTTTTTGCATTGCGTTTAGGCACCATAATGCTCTCTATCAAAGTGGCACATTCCCTAACATTGGCTATGACAGTTGTACACTGTAGCACCTTTTGGCGCCATGCCTCACCCATAACATTATTTCTTAAACTTGGAGTACCATTTGTTTCCTCAGCGCTACGAGCGTTCAAGTGATTGTTGACCCTATCTCTGACCATATTCTCTGCCAAATTCTTTATGACAATAGAATTAATTCTTTGCTTCAGAGTCTGGTTAGCAATATTGGCTTGAGGTCCTCGTGGAGATTCAATAGGACTGAGTATTCTGTTAGCTGGGCTCTTTTTGCCATCTGATGATGGTGTCGGGCTCTCTACTGTGGGTGGAAGTGGGGACACAGGCTTTTCCTCGACCACAGGCTTTGGTACATCAGTCTTTGCTTTAGCTTTTGCATTAAGATACATAACAGGTATTTTTGGTTTACTTATAAGTGTGACCAGGTTCGATTGAACATGGAAGGAGTCTGAAAATATTTTCAAGAATGCGCTCAAATCTGCAGGCGACTTGAACATTTGATACCAGTACTCTTGTGGAAAACGTGATACAATTAAGTGGAAGAGCTGGTCAACCATCACGGGCCCTTTAGCCTCTATACACTGTGCAACATAATCTAACAACTGTTGGGCAGTGTCTGTATTAATATTAGCTACGGGTAAATTGTGAAATTGTTCAGAGTTTGTGTGTGCGTTACCTCTCCTATGATTCTCACTGACTAGAACAACGTTGTCATCGATGATCTGGAAGGTGTCAGGATGCTTCAGCAGGAAATCCTTGAACTCCTTGATCCGCTGACCGGAGATGTGACGCACCTGCGGGGAGGCCTGGCTCCTGTGACCGAGGAGGCTCTTGATCGGCACCTCGGTGCCCTCGCCGTACTGGACCATCTTGCCGGCGAAGTATTCCTTCGCTTCTTCGATGTAGTCGTTGTTGGACGAGGCGCCCGCCCCGCTAATGTGCTTCTGGAACGTGTTGATATCAACATAGTCCCCGTCTATGCTGAACAACGCCGGGTACTGAGCCAGGAACTTCTTGAGGCCCGACTGCGACCCGCCAGCAATCTGTCGCATCTCCTTGGTGAATCCTTTGGCACCGAACTGGCAGGAAAGATCGTGCAACGTGCGCGGCTCGCCTTTGTCGAGCAGGCGTTCCACGAAGAATAACAGAGTAAGGTTCCTAGCGAGCTCATATTCCATTGATTCCATTTCCCTGCAGTTGGTGCCAATGTGAATAACTTAAACTAAATTTTTTCTACGTATATGTGTCACCCACAACACCATGAAATTTTTCTTTTCTATCCGCACCTGAACCATAGAGAATAGATGGAAATGAAGTGAAGTGAGTTAAGTTTTACGAGTTTTACAAAACAACTAAAACTCATCAATTCATGACGATGCAGCGGTGATAAGCCATAATAACTTTCAAAGCGGTTTCAATGAAATAAGATCGTCAAGGAAAATTATTTATGAAATATTTTTTTAATGAGTTAATCTTAAAATCATTATTATGCATTAGTTATCACCCTAAGGTATTATGCAACATAATAGTTGGAATTCATTCACATAAAATTGAACATGTATTAAGATCAAATAAACAATCTCCAAACTAAAAAAAATATAAAGTTTCAATATGAAACTATTTTCTTATGCGATAGTAGATTTAAGTTTGCATAAAGTTTAATCGTGTAGTAACAGTTAATCACATCACTTTGTCATAGAGCTTGATTTTTTTTTTCATAACGGTATAAATGCACGAAAAAAAATTTACTCGAGAACCCTACTGTCTTATATCAGGTGTCAATCGAGAAACCTATAGTTTACAGCTTAAAGTAATAAAATGATTAAATGAAAACCATGAAATTACATATACAACCAGTTGTGCAAATAACTGTAAGGATTTGTTATAACGCTTTATTTTTTTTGTGCGCGTGAACGTCAGTCTTCATCGGCATTCGTTCGTCAATGTCAATGTCAAATGAAATGATTTTGACAGTTGTTTACTTGGTCGGTAGCAATTTGTGTTGGTATTTGTAATTTCCTATTTCTTTACTGTGTATCATAATAAATTCTGCGAACTACATTAACTGTTGTGCCATCCTAACGGTTTCGTGCAATAATATCCTACTGTAACATCATGGTGAGTAGTTATTGTGACTACGAACGCGGAACATATACACCCACTTTTTTCAATTGATTTGCTTTAATAAAGGCTAGTATCTAGCTCTAGTCAGCTAACATCTATCTTCTATTTCTAAATACATTCTCGTTGATGGATAATACTTTTTAAGTAGTACCTATTATGTATTAACTTGAGTATAAAACAATGATGTTGAGGGAACTGTTAAGTTACTAAGTGATTCGTCAGTTTTAATATTGGTAATGGTCTGCCCCTAAGGCTACTCTCTGACCAATACCTCTGGTATTCTCTCACCAATAAATATGTATTTTATACACAGATAAATTTCATTTAAAATTGATTACTCTTTAAAGTCTGACCTAATCAATTTCAATGAATGTCCATAGCTGGTTCTAGTGTTAGGAGATCTTCACATTCCTCATCGCTGCAGCAGCCTGCCTCCGAAGTTCAAGAAACTCCTGTTGCCAGGGAGGATACAACACATATTGTGTACTGGCAACCTCTGTACCAAAGAGTCTTATGATTATCTGAAGACTTTAGCCAGCGATGTCCATGTTGTTAGAGGTGATTTTGATGAGGTTGGTACCTAAATACAATATTTTTTTAAATTATTTTTTTAGCTTTCCCTTAGTGTATTTCAATCCTGTGAACCAGTATATGTTTATATCTATATAGCAGAGGTGTCCAACCAGTCAATCTGATTGTAGCAAGGCAAAAAGATCCTAACCATTAAGCCTGTATTACCCAAAGGGTTTGGCAGAGTTGTAATGAAAAGGGGGTGAGCCCATTAGCAATAACTGGGCACAAATCCAGACTTAACTGCTACTGTGAATTTCATTGGAAAACCCAATAACACTGCACAACTACCTGGGAACCAAACCCAGGACCTCTAGCATAGCAGTTGTGCTTAGGACCACTAGAATAATGAGGCAGTTATACTATACAAAGTAAATTCAATAAATAATTACAGAGCTCAACTTACCCAGAACAGAAGGTGATAACCGTTGGTCAGTTCCGCATTGGTCTCATACACGGGCACCAGGTGGTGCCATGGGGCGATGAGGAGTCACTAGCTCTGGTGCAGAGGCAGCTTGATGTGGACATCCTGATATCAGGGCACACACACCGGTTTGAGGCTTATGAGCATGAGAACAAGTTCTATATCAACCCTGGTTCTGCCACTGGTGCTTATAGTCCACTTTTCAGGTAATATTTTGATTTGAATTATGTTGATAAAGTGCAAGTGCAGTGATACCCTTGTGATATGACCATTGGACTGCCAAGTCAAAGGTCTCGAGTTCGAATCCAAGACATGCACCTCTGTCTTTTCAAAGTCATGTGCGTAATAATAATTAATTGTCACGCGCTCAAGCGGTGAAGGAAAACATCGTGAGAAAACCTGCATGCCAGATAGATTGTCTCGAGGGCATGTGAAGTCTGCCAACCCACAGTAGGCTAGCTGCTAGCCTACTGTGGGTTGGCAGTAGTTCGCCATGCTGCATGGCGAACTATAGCCTAATTTTATTTATTTTATTTTATTCAAAAGGTTCAAAAGACCAATACATACATAATTATATTCAACAGGCATCATACTTGAATCTGAAGTCCAATTATAACTATACACAACATTGCTATAGCGTTTTTGTGTGTACAATAAACAAATATTTAATTAATGAACAGGTACAAAGTTTACCTTGCCCACCAGTGGGACAATGTAATGGTTTGATGATGAAACTCACATTTGTAATAGGGAGCGAGCCTAATGCCATTAACTAGGCACAGACACAACCTTCAAGGTGCTACTGAGAATTTTATAGAGAAACCCAATAACACTTTGGAGTCGAACACAAAACCTCTAGTGCAGCAGTCGTACCTAGATGATAATAATACTTCCATATTACAGGAATGCGACCCCATCATTTGTTCTGATGGACATCCAGAGTTCAACTGTGGTGACTTATGTGTACAAACTACTCGGAGATGAGGTCAAAGTCGAAAGGATCGAGTATAAGAAAGCTTAAATAAGGAAACAGTTAATATAATATTGTTAATATATATTTAATAATGGTAACTATCTCTAAAAAACTAAGGTTTTGAAATATAATTAATATTAAGGATTTTTATATGTATTTTTTTCATTTCACCGGCTTGCCCGGATCTTAATATAGCTTATAAATACAAATAACCCCGAAAACATACAAACTAAACGTTTTAGGCACAGTTTAACTGGGAGCGCGAATCAGTTTACTTTCACTTTACATTTTTGAGAAATCAGATTCTGCTTTATGATGTAAGTTTTGAAAGATATGAATTTTAGTGAAAGAAATTTAAGGACGCACGTTTTGAATCTGCGTCGTCTAGTTCGGTACACCTGACCCCTGACGCTTTAGCCAACTAAGCTACCGAGATCACTGCCTGTGATGTTTTAGTTTTCAAATATATCCTTCTTTTTTTATTACAGTTACGGAACAACAAACAAACATCTTACAAATAAGAGACGCTATGCAAGCTGTCCGGTTCTTTTTTGACTATCATTAAAATAAAACCACTTTAAATAAATAAACTGTCTTGAACCCGTTCCAGGATCCGGACAAAATTTAGAAACTTTAGCTCTTTTAACATGCATCTTGGAGAAGCTAATTCTTGTACGTTTGTACATGAATTAGCTTCTCCAAGATGAGAGCAAAATCTTTGCTGCTGCAATTCAAATTCAAGATCAATTCAAATTCATATTCAACTTTATTTCCTAAGTATTAAGACTCAGCATCGCTTGCACTAGAACGTAACTGCGTTTCTAGCGTGTGCCTGTAAATTGCCCAGTATATCTTGGTCTGCTATGGTGCGCTAGACTCAATGATATTATGTCAAATTCAGTACATTTCTAGTTAGTTCAATATTTTTCCGGGTGCCAAGAGAAAATGGAGGCTGTTTAATACAAGGTCTGTATAGTTCGTTGACATTATTACGTAATGAAGTTCTTGCCAAACAAAATGAATCCTTATTGCAATGGTATATTATCGCAGTTATGTTATCAAGGGTTATAAGGCTATGTTTATTTTGATTTCATTCAGTGTATTACACATATTTGAGGTCAAGGATCTCAGCTCGATTCTCGAACGAATAAAGGAAATACTTACCTGAATACTTATATAGATAGGTATTTAGATGTGCCGACATCTAAAGTAACAACCTAGGGCATTGTTTTGTAGATAAAAAAATTAAAAAACCCCCGACAATTGCTTTATATCTCTACCGATTTTCATCAAACATAGCTAAGAACACTCCCGACTAATTCACTTTTCAAACAAAAAAAAACTAAAAACAAATCGCTCCATCTGTTCGGGAGCTACGATACCACAGACAGACACACACACACACACAGACATGTCAAACTTATAACACCCTGTCGTTTTTGCGTCGGGGGTTAAAAATATGCATCCTCTTTTAATTTATACAAATTCGAAATAGCAGACCCAAATCACTTACGCAGTTTTCGAAATTCAATAATACACATTATTTACAATTTACGACCTCAACTATTCGACTTCGACATAGCTCATAGGATTAGCACACTGAAGTGGGAATGGGCCGGTCACGTCCCTCGAAGAACCGACAACCGTTGGAGCAAACGAGTTCTTGAGAGGAGACCGCGTCTAGGCAAACTTAGAGCAGGACGCCCGCTGGCCATGTGGATTGATGATTTGCGGAAGGTGGCTGGTAGCAACTGGATGAAAACAGCTGAAGATCGGACTCTGTGGCGTGCACTTAAAGAGGCCTACGTCCAGCAGCTGTCGAATACCGGCTGATGATGACGATCTCAAAAAAATCTCAATTAAACTTTTCAGGAAATGAAAAGACGTGAAGCTAGTTAGCAACTTCGAGTAGCTATGTTTTACCTATTTTGTGGTTTGTGTCAAATTCACGTAGGTTTCAAAATATACACTACTTAAGTGTAGTCAATATCAATTAACAAACAAACAAAAAAAAGGAATAATTAGTTGGTAACCTAAGTACCTACTGAACCATTCAGTCCTCACAAACAAATACGTATTTGTGTACCGAAGAACGCACCGCACCGAGATTTGCTGCTGCTGGGTCCCATTGCTGGGCAAGGGTCTTCTCTTCTTAGAGGAGAGGGACCACCACGCTAGGCTACTGTGGGACTGCAGGATAGCAGACTTCTAGCACCGTCGAGAAAATTCCAGGCGTGCTAGTTTCCTCACGATGTTTTTTTCACCGTGTAAGCGCATAATTAATGATAATACCCACGTAATTTCTAAACCTTTGACTTGCAGTCCAATGGTCATATTACTAGGCTATTGATAAGGTACTAACATAGAATTTAAATCATCGATTTAAATATTTATGACTATGATTTAAATGTCGCGTAATTTAGTTTTGATACAAACAAACCTTGAAATAACAAACAAACAAGCCCTAACATCGCAAACGTGAGACATACCACGTCTAAACACAATAATTAAATGAGGAAAAGCTTAATCTGTCGTTATCGTTAACACAATACGTATCGACAATTAGTTTGGAAGACATTTAACTTAATTATAATTAACCTAAATTGCAATTGTTCGGGCCTACGTGGGCTCGAGTGCGTACTGCGGCTAGCGATAGATAAGGCAGAGTTTAAACTAGACCAGTTAATAGTAATTATCTTCCTAATTGACAAGTATGAGATTTTGTATGTGGTCAAAAAACAGTGCCTAAGGCCGACTGCTACACTAAAGGTCTTGAGTTCGATCTAAAAAAAATATAGGTATTCAAAAATCAAGGTGGGTGGGCCAATTAGACAATGCTGGGTGACATTACTTATGCTAAGGTCATTTTGTATTGTCTCGGCAACAATACAAAATCAAAATTACACGTCAAGTTTTTTGGAAGGCCGAATTTCTGTTTTGTTGTTACGCACACAACGTGGCTACACATCAAGCTATACAGAACCAGTATACGCTGGCCTTGAATTGTGCGGAAAACTTCTACAATGGAGGTCAGCCTAAACTGGATTTGTATAGCTTGATGTGTAGCCGTGTGAGCATTGTAAAACTCTCATATCTGTTAATACAACTACTGTCTGGACTGGATTTTAAAAGAGACTGATTTTCTGAGTTTGATTCGGCGTTTCTTCTCAGAGGTCGTCAGATAGGAAATGACGGCGCCATAAAGTAAAAAAAAATTGTTGAACAATATTGACTTGTAAAAGTGTCTTTAAAAGATCGATTTATAGAAATAAATATCATTTATCATTAGGTAAAACAGGGACCGGTTTTGATGTGCTAAGAAATTAATGGTCACAAAATTTTAGACTAACCGCGTAAGTTGAATAACTACTAAAGCCACAACCTTTCATGGGCCAAAAGAATTTCTTAACATACCTAACATAACATACGATGATACGATCACGCATATATTCTCCGAAGGGTTAGGCAAAGGTGTACTTAATATACACCCACAGTTCGCCGGTATGGCCATTCACCGGGCACAAATCCAGACTCCGAGCTGCTACTGAGAATTTCATAGAAAAACCCAATAACACTTTGCTCGACCTGGGGATCGAACCCAAGACCTCTAGCGTAGCAGTCGCGATTGGGACCACTAGACTAACGAGGCAGTCAAATTTCAATATCTAAATACAATTATTAGGAACACAGCTTTACAATCTCCGAATATTGTCCCAACTCTCTACATCCTATCTCATGTGATTATGACATAATAACGTCTAGCTTACGGAGACGAGAAATGACTCTTATTGCAAAGATCGAGAGTTAAATATTGCTTATCTTATTTGTTGAGAATTACGTTCTTTGTTTATACCCTATTTATGCTTAAAGCCGCTGCATTTTGGTGCAGACGAAAGACTATTTGTTTCCATTGATGTTAAAAGCGCTTTAAATTTTTTTAGATACTAACAGTAGGTATACTAAACTGTAGAGGCTGCCTCATTAGTCTAGTGGTCCCAAGCGGGACTGCTACGTAAGAGGTTCTGGGTTATTGGGAGTTTCTATTAAATTCTCAGTAGCAGCTCGGAGTCTGGATTAGTGGCAATGGGCTCGTCCCATAGAAATACAATATTTGTAGCTCGCCTCCTATTACATGGGACCTAAACATACCGGCGAAGTGTGCGTATACAGTACTAAACCTCCGCCTAACCCTGCGGGGAATACAGGCGTGGTGGTGTTATGTATGTAAATAGTACAGGCCCCGTCTAACGTCATTGTATAGTATGCCAGTCCTAGGTTCAAATATGACTGGTCTACTCAAAGTTGCTACGGCTCTCAGATATTTATCTACATTGTGGCACTCACATACTTACCTACTTAGGTACCAGGTACCACCTATATGCTACCAAACGTAAACCCGTACAGAAGCCGACTGCCGGTCCCAACTTAAGTAATATTGTAGGAGGGATGAGGGACTCTGAATTATTAACTCTGACGTTAAAATATCTGATACGTTTGGTTCTATGCCACAGAATACATAATAGTGCAAGCCTACGTGTTATTATAGGTAGGTACTGTGGTGACCGGAATATCGCACCTCTTTGATATAACGATAAGGTTGGCTTAAACATATGACATAAACAATCATCAAGTAAAAATTTAGAAGTGTGTTAGAGATGTCAGAAGACGGCTACATATGTTTTTCTTAGGGCTTCGCCCTCTTAATAAATTAAATAAACCACAGTTTCTGGTTTAAATTACATTTTATTTATATCCTACCCGGCGCTCTGCTACGTTCCCCACAGTACTTACCTCAACTTAGAGGAAGCTAAGCGATTTGTTTCTGAGCTACTACAGCACAAGAATAGAAAATCTCGGTTGTTTCTTGTGGCTACGGTCCCCGGGACCGATTGCCACAATAACATTGTGTAGTAAGTATAATTTTAGTTAATTGATTCGTCTCTTAGCTATTGTGTTTGTGAGAATTGGTTTTGTAAACTTAGCTAGGATATCAACATAAAAAATCCTCTAGAAGAAACTAAAAACTATTGTAAACGTGAAGAAAACTTAAAGCTAAAGCGCTGTACTCGCTGTTCTTACTGCTAAATGGTCATAAACCTTAAACAAGACCACATGGAGACATAAACACCCCTCCCTTTTCTCCTCCAAAGGGCCATGCAACGGATAAAACTGAACGCGCGTTCCAAATTCAATTCAGTCCAATAGTCATCGAGAACTGCATCGCGCGCGTCTGCATGCGTTCGGAAATGTCGAAGTGATTATTGTTTGAAAAAGGAAAGTTTGTTTATGTGACTATTTAAATACTTATTTGAATTAAGAATTGTGTTCAAAATGGCGCTGTCTTTTGTGAGAATCGGATTGAGATCTGTGATTAATTTGGAAAGAAATGCAGCTGTTTTATCCGTGGCCAGTGTTCCTAAGCAATTAAAAGTAAGTACTGATAAATTATTATTATAAAAAATAATGCTTGTTTAATTATTATGTCAAGTGTCAATGACTTCTCGTGGTCGGGCATTGCATTCTTGTGGCTTGGAGCGGAACTCAGTTCAAACGCAGTAAATGCAGTGCCTAGAAAATGGAGTCTAGTGTTCATAGACAACTAAGCCTAAGTATGTAAACTAAATATAGAATTTAATTTTGAAAATGGAAATAAAATTCTGACACGCTGAGCGTCATATCTAGGTGGGTAGGTACATAAAATTAGTGTTAAAAAAAAGTAACGTTAATAAACTGAAGAAATATTATTACCTGTTTGCTCTTATTATTTACTGATAAAAGACGTTTATTTATTCTGATTTTAATAAATTACCTGTCTCTTGCATAAATTATTATCAGTAAAACCTTTTTTTATCAATTTTATCTATTCTTGAAACAATTAGCTTTAAATTGTTTTCGAAATAGTTAAAACGGTATTATCAAGCTGTTATCGCTTTAAATTATAATGGGCAAAGGTCATATCCCTATACCACCGCCCTATAAGGGTCCGTTATTAAAAAGGCAAGCAAGAACCAATTTACAATTAAAATCTTAAAAACATGTTTTCATAGTATAAAACAAAGTCGCTCCCGCTGTTTGTACGCTTAGGTCTTCTGAAATACGCAACGGATTTTAATGCAAATTCAGCAATACAAAGAGTGATTCAAGAAAGTACAATACATGTATATCATAGTAGGGAAAAGCCGAGAAATTTGGCGGGCGAAGCTGTGGGTGGAAAGCTAGATATAAATATTTTAATCGGGAAAGGTCTAGGTGACTGGCCGGGGTGAGTCACAAAAAGGAAGAAGAGGAAAGATTGGAGGGAGATCGTTGCCCAGACAGTGTAGGTACCTATAGCCTCCAAGGTTAAAATAATATGGGAAAGACATATTATATATATTATGCTTCAAATAGAAAGCAAGCTTAAATTTATTTACAACAGGTAAGTCATGGTTCGCACGGCTACACATCAAGCTATAAAAACCAGTATAGGCTGGCCTTGAATTGCGAGAAAACCTTTACAGTGGGAGGTCAGTTTAAACTGGTTTTGTATAGCCTGATGTGTAGCCCTGTGTACCTATTAAAATACGAGGTTTTTAATCTTAGGCTAGGCTAGGCAAGCACATACCGAAGCCTATAGACGCCCAGCAACACCACTATTCACTCATCCTTGAATCTTTTAATACGCCATTCAATGTTTGTTTTTTTTTTTTATTATAAGTATACATGTTTCCTTCCATTCGAATCATTCCACTTTGCCCCACTAAGCTGCCACCTACCAGTGGGGCAGATTCCACTCCCTTCAAATTTGCAGTGGGGTTGTTTCCACTAGCTAAAAATATACTAAGTATATTCTTAAGAATGTGATTAAAGAATCAATTATCATAAATTCTTAAGAAGCTGAACCAAACTCTGGGGCAGCTAAACTGCTATATTCATTTAAACTTTAAATAAAACTGTTAGCGTGACCCATGATAGGTATCAGTAGTACGCTTGATTAGTGCTTAAATATAAGTAGATGTAGATCTAGAATAAGGTACGATGGGATTGTCATCGTCATATTTATGTGCAAAAATCCCTGGTATAATAAATAAAGATAAAAAAAAAAAACTTCTTAAGAATATACTTCTTAGTATATTTTTAGCTAGTGGAAACATCCCCACTGTAAATTTGAAGGGAGTGGAATCTGCCCCACTGGTGGGGCAGCTTGGTGGGGCAAAGTGGAAAGATTCTTCCATTCTGGGGGTATTATTTGGGGATTTAAATAATTTAATATTGTAATTCCCATCATGGTTTACATTTGGGTCAATTGATTTATAAATACGTGCCTCATTCCGGCAGACAAAAAGGCATATTGACAAGCAAGTTAAAACATAATTAATAAAGAGCGATGTATTTACAGATAACCTATTATCTCAATGGGCCTCAGTGTCTGGGGCAGAAGATACGATTATGACACTTGTTACATAAATTATAAATACGAATTTTGAATACGGATCCTTTGTCGATATTAGGTCAGTTTCATTGCTTGTGCAAAGTACTCCTTGTCTGTAGTATTTGTTTTTGGATACAGACTGCCTGATCTTTTGCATCAACAATCATACCAGCAAACCTGCATTCCCCGAAGGGTAAGGCAGATGTGTACAAATTTAGACTAAAACTGCCAAAGGTCGTAATTGCAGCCCAAAATTTGAAACAATTTAAAAATCCACTGGACAAACATCTCAGCTCCAAAAAATAACTTAGCCATGAATAGCAGCTAATAGCTACTATCAGTTGTGTCAACTGCCATTATCGCCGGTACGTTTAGGTCCCACCTAATAGGGGGCGAGCCTAAATTCAGCTGTGGTGGCCCAATGGTAACAGCCGCGACTTACGTGTTGTAAGTCTTAGGTTCCAACCAAGACAGGCACTTTACTTTGTCTTTGTTTGAAATTATTTCATCACCGCGGCTCCCAAAACGGTGAAGGAAAACATGGTGATAAAACCGGCATTTCCTTGAACCACACAGTCAAAGACATGTGACATCTAACAACCTTGGGCCGTATTACCACGTATTAATGCCATCATTTTTAGGTTGTGAGAGAGGGATGCCGCTCTACAGGTTAAATAGTGGCGTCCCTCTTTCACAACGTATAAATGATGGTATTAATATGTGGTAATACGGCCCCTGCACTGGGCCCGCGTGGTGGATTACGGCCCACTCCCTGTCACCGAGAGGAGTCCTTTGTCCCAGTAGTGGGAACATTCTAGGCTGATTATGCTATGCTATGCTTATGCTAAATTCAAACTCTTCTTCTTGGAGACTCATCTTATGGAGAAGAACCGGCAAAAAACTCCTTTAAATAAAAATGATATGCTTTCTCATTTCTGTCTTCAATTTTGATCTTATAATGTGAGAATTATGCAGTTAGATATCCAAGACAAGGAAGTCTACGTTTACGAATGGCCCATTCTAAACAAATCGTTTAGTGAATGTCCGCTCTAAGCCCAACGATCTGTCCTTGCAAAGGGCCAGTTACACGGCTTGATAACAATCCACTACTAACTATAATATTATTATTGTGTTAGATTGTTCACAAAAAACGACCTTGTACACGTACGCCACATAAACAAACATATTCTAAATAACAATTCATCAATAAAATCAAGGTTAAGTTACTTCATTCATACATTAAAAGAAATAACTACTTAGTTATAAATACATATACTTAAGTATTTTTTGTTAGCATACCTAAGCATAGCATAATCAGCCTATAATGTTGCTGCTGGGACTAGGGTTGCCAGGTCGCCAAACCTATTAGCCGGACAGACCAGCCAGTCTGGCCGGACATTTGGGTAAAAAGGCCGGACACCCTACATTATTGAGTGTCTCAGTATTAATAGGTACGACAAAAAAATGCATGTAAAAAAGCCGGACACCGTTTATTTTGACCGGACACGCAATCAAAAAGCCTATGTCCGGCTTTATCCGGACGCCTGGCAAGCTGGGACACAGGCCTCCTATCGATGAGAGGGAGTGGGCCATAATCCACCACGCGGGCCCAGTGCGGGTTGGTAGATGTCACATGTCTTCGAATTTTTGATTCTACGACATGGTGGTTTCCTTACGATGTTTACCTTAACCGTCTTGGGAGAAGTGGTGATGAAATATTTTAAGTTAAAAGGCCTGTCTGGGTTCAAACCTACGACCTATAACTCGAAATCGCTGACGTTACCACTGGGTCACCACCGCTCCCCTACCTCACGTAGAATTTGTTTGGAAAACCTGATCCTTGGAGCAGAATTTATCATCCAATGCACATCGTCCCGCCCTTCATAGATATTTCCTAAGCTATCTAAACTTCTGCTGCATAACCAGAAATCAATAATCATGGAATTATTGATATACAATACCAAAGAGGCCTACATATGTTTGAATACAATGATTCATTGTTTGTAAACAACCTCAATAAACAGTCCAACATACGCACGGAAAACATGTGAAGTAATAATTGTACCTACTTATTATTCTGTGTATTTCCTATTCCCAGCCCAGCCGGTTTATTTTTATAACTATAGGTATAATTTCTCGGCTTTTCTGTACTATAATACATACGTATTTTACATACATCTTCCTCTTGAATCACTCTATCTATTACAAAAACCGCATCAAAATCCGTTGCGTAGTTTTAAAGATCTAAGCATACATAGGGACAGATAGACAGCGGGAAGTGACTTTGTTTTATTCTATGTAATAATGAAATTATTGGACAAAGTCAACCGAAGAGACAGTTCTTGATCGCTTTTTGCAATCGCGGTATGAAGGAGCCCAGGATAGAAAATGCTGGGCGTACTGAGGCCTTGGCTCAGCACTGGGACATAAAAGGGACTACATAGGGTTAATTTCAGAAACGACGAATTTCATAGAAAAACCCAATACATTTTGCTCGACCTGGGGATCGAACCCAAGACCTCTAGCGTAGCAGTCGCGATTGGGACCACTAGACTAACGAGGCAGTCAATAACGCTTACGTTGTGTTTCGCCGAGTGAGTGAGGAGTGAGGCCCAAACCTTTAAAAGGGAGTCCATGGGCGGCCGCGGCGGTAATCGCTTACCATTAGGCGATCTGTCTGCTCGTTTGCGCCCTGTCCCATTAAAAAAATATCTAGGAATTTTATAGGTATTCTCGTCATATAGTCTCGGCCCTGACAGCCTGTGGTCTCGTCTAGTATATTATCACAGGACCCCATCAAGGGGCGAGGCCTTACACGAAGGGCGCCGTCTACTAACCTTGTTAATGTGTTACTGTGGGTGTACAATCGTAACACAACTGCTTAACCCTACCTACAGCGATACACGCGTGATGGTATATGTAGAATAAAGTTATCTTTATTGTACACCATATTTATTTATTAATAAGGTACATCAACAATATACATACGAAACATTTTTTTTTATTAATGACTGTGATAGAGGTCTTGTATGTATATCTCTAACAGATGTACACAACGTTCGCTGCACGTACAATTAAATTAACTTTGCTAAAGAAAATTAAAATTAAAATTATTATGGATGTAATGAAACTAAGTGTACCCTTAAATTCTCTCACTAAGTATAAGCAATATCTTCCAGACAACCTTTGGATGGACAGAAAAAATAGGGGGGGTGGTAGGGGGGTTAATCTTTGTTGTACAGTCGCGAGCAGGTCAAGGTATACAAAACTGTAAAATTTCTCCAAATGATTTTAAGCCTTTCTCTGTTGAAGATAAAGTTCAAAATCAACTGAGAAAATTTGACATTTTGTGGTAGGTAACTTGATGTGCTGCATGGCCACCGTACTAAAAACTAACTTAAATATTCAAATAAATAGGATGGGTATGTATGATGTTAGTAAATATCTTAGGTACTTTGAAACCGGCGTATGCGCATGATTTCTATAAAGTACGGTAGTTACTTAACACAGTTAACACCTACAGACGGATGGGTGTCGGTCATTGACCTCCACCAATCATAGTGTGGAGAATGGTAAGATGTAGTAACTGCGTATAACCAACAATATTTGCAGTTGAACAATTTACACTCGTATTCTTTATAAATAAGGTTGAAAACCGACTAAACGCCAACGTCCTTCACCATTTCTCGTACATATGAATGAAACCCTTTACGTGGGCGACAGAAAAGATCTACTGACATGATGATTATATTTTAACTACTTTTTTGGTTGCAATTACGATCGAAAGTAACCCCGCGTTTCCACTGACGACAAACATGTTGCAAACAGCTACCTATCTCCCTTACTCTTTGAGAGTAAGATAGAGTTAGATAGATATTTGCAACATGTTTTGTCGTCAGTGATAACGCGGGTTTACACTTTGCTCTATATTATAGTAGAGTACCTAATATAGAGATAATTGCATATCTACTTTGGACGCAAAAAAGTAGCGTCCTATTTTTTTAATAAATAAAATAAATATACCTAACATTAACATACCATCACGCCTGTATTCCCCGAAGGGTTAGGCAGTAGAGGTGTACTTAATGTACACCCACAGATCGCCGGTATGTTTAAGTCCCATGTAATAGGGGGCGAGCCTATTGCCATTCACCGGGCACAAATCCAGACTCCGAGCTGCTACTGAGAATTTCATAGAAAAACCCGATAACACTTTGTTCGACCTGGGGATCGAACAAAAGACCTCTAGCATAGCAGTCGCGATTGGGACCACTAGACCAATGAGCCGTACCTAATATTATTTAAAAAAAAACTTACCAGCAATGTGGGTCGCATATTACTAGTATTCTTTAAGTATTTTTTGAAGCCGGTTTACTTGTTTATTCAAAGTTATTTTGACTACCTTAGTCTTGCGGTCCCAAGCGCGACTGCTACGCTAGAGGTTCTGGGTTCGATTCCCAGGTCGAGCAGTGTTATTGAGTTTTTCTATAAATTTCTCTGTAGCAGCTCGGAGTCTCTATTGTACCCGGTTAATGGCAATAGGCTCGCCCCCATGGGACCTAAACATCCCGGCAAAACGTGGGTGTACATTAGTACATCTCTGCCTAATCCTTCGGGAAATACAGGCGTGATGGTATGTGTGTGTTATTTTATTAATCCCAAAACTCACTGCAATCCACATCAATTTGATTAGAGGTACCTGAGCCCTTTTGTAACAATTTTATGGCCTCTTGGCCACCTGGCCCAGTCGTGTCTATGGAACTGGTTGGACCGGATTATGATATCGAATGAATATCCAATCAATTATGGTAACACTGGTAACCACCGCTGGAATTTGTATCAGCGTAACATTCCAATATTGTTTCTATATTAAATTACTCAGTTTGTTACGTTTTCTCGCTAAAACCACGGAAGAGATGTGGCTAAAACCACTGAAGTTATTTGGATATACAATAGCTAATTATATAGATATATAGGTCCCTTGTAATAGCAATATTCATTATAATAATATATTTATTTGCATAAAACATGGTATAAGTGGTCATAACATAACATGGTACATAACAGAACGAACATGTTTTGCTAAGAATACACAGAGCATGCAAAATTTGTAGAAAAGACGTAAGTTATTAATGGTTTTCAAAGTATTCGTTTTAGCTATAGAAATTATTTTTACCTAGCAATTCCTGTAACTTATTCCTAAAGAAATACCGTTTGCTTTAATTTTTTGTGCTAAACTCATTTATCTACACTTTGTTTATTAACCTAAGAATTGAAGTTTAAAAATCACAAATGTGTTTTCATATTGTTTAAGCATTTTTCATGTAAAGATTATAAAGATTCGAACCTGCGTCTTCTGGTTAGGTCATAGCGTCTAGTGTACCTACCTAACCAGAAGATGCAGGTTCGAATCATGCCCGCAGTCGTATTTTTTCTTCACTAAAACAATCACAAATGTGTTCATGATTCGGCGAATATACGGAAAAAATATTCTTAGTTGTGCATCCCTAGTAAGTTTTTTTTGCAAATGTAATCACATGTATAAATCTTTTGATCGTTCTGATACTATTATATTAAGATTTATTTGAACCGTTATCAAGTGAGAAATTGTGCGAGTACCATTTTGGTCCGTGAACTAATTCGCAAATTGTTGCGACAAGGTGGCCGGATGAGAGCCCGCATGGTACTGTATGTACTACATTGATTGTTGCACTTGATATCACAGTTATTGAAATGGGTTCAAAGTACACACCAAGTTCATACCATGCGACTGCTACGCTAGGCGTCCTGGGATCGTTTTTCGGATCGAGCAATAGTGTTAGGTATTGGGTTTTTCTATGAAATTCTGAGTAGCAGCTCGGACTTGGGGTTTGTGTCCGGTTAATGGCAATAGGCTCCTGCTTTGTACATGAGACGTAAACATACCTACCGGCGACCCGTGGTTGTAAAGTAGTACACCTCTGCCTAACCCTACGGAGGAAAAAGGCGTGATGGTTTGTTATCAGTAGATGGCGCTGTTGTCGATATCCCTTAGGATACTAGAGAAACCTAGGGCAATCATTAGTTAGATATAAATAAATCATATTCAGTAACTAGCTTCCCGCCCACGGCTTCGCCCGCGTAGTTTCTCGGCTTTTCTATACTAAAATATGTATGTATTATACATATAAACCTTCCTCTTGAATCACTCTATCTATTAAAATACGCATCAAAATCCGTTGCGTAGTTTCAAAGATTTAAGCATACAAAGGGACATAGGGACAGAGAAAGCGACTTTGTTTTATACTATGTAGTGATAGATCAACAGGAAAATGAATGCGTCCCAATTATGTATTGACAAGACGAGAGGTAAATATTATTCAACCTCAAAACGTTTTCATGATTTCGCGGTAACTAACTTCTTGTAAACGGGAAGTAACTTAGTTACATAACTACAAATATTATTTATCTAGTAGGTACTTCCATAGTGATAATGACGTGGAAAATCCGGAAGAGCTGTGCTTGTTTGTTTGTAAATAAAGTTATTTAACAGTTCATTCGAAATAATTGTAAGAGTCTGAAGTTTGCCGTTTCGAGACATATACATATACATACAAGATATAATACCATCACGCCTGTATTCTCCGAAGGGTAAGGCAGAGGAGTACTAATGTACGACCACATTTCACCGGTATGTTTAGGTCCCATGGAATAGGGTGCGAGCCTATTGCCATTCACCGGGCACAAATCCAGACTCTGAGCTGCTACAGAGGATTTCATAGAAAAACTCAATAACATTTTGCTCGACTTGGGAATTGAACCCAGGACCTCTAGCGTAGCAGTCGGGCTTTGGACACTAGTCTATTGAGGCAGTCCTTAGTCCGTTAAGTTCCTTGTTTTATTTGAACAGTCTTTCGTGCCCTCTCCTGCTCTTGAACTTTTGATGGCATACGAAGTGCATAATAAGTAAGTACTCCTAGAACCCACATGTTATTGTGTCCATTTCGCACCCCTCTTTGGAGTAACCTTGCGTGTATTTATAGACGGCTATGGTTGCATGCGCCGGCGTCGCGTATCGGTGCATTACAAGTAATACACCGTACTTATACGCACATACTATCACGCCTGTATTCCCCAAAGGGATAGGTAGAGGTGTATTTAATGTACACCCACAGTTCGCCACTGTTTTTGGGGCCGAGCCATTGCCATTCCAAATTCATTCTAAAATCTAGTTTTACCATCAACCTCCCAATAACTAACGCTTAGGTAACCTTTTGGACTGCCGCACTTGGTGATCTATTACTTAGGTTACTTACCTTAGGGCAGTCACCATCAAATATATTGGAGCAAACAGACTGTTCATAACTATCTGAGCAATTAGAGAAATTAAACCCAATCTCAACGATACAAAGGATGTTTTAGAATGAACACTACACACGGCAGCTGTCATTCTGACATGTATTTTATCTCATTGATATATAGTTTAGTTTTCCTAGTTGCTCAGATAATTATGAACAGTCTCTGTACCTATTACCGGCGATGTTTCAATGCAATCGGCCTTATTTGCTGTGGTTTTTATAGCTAGACAGTTTCCCCCGGCTTCGACTGCATGGGATCTCAGTTATCTTGGAATACTGTAGCTTTCTAATGTTCAAAGAATTATCAAAATCAGTTCAGTTGTTTCAGAGTTTATGGATTACAAACAAAACTCTTTATAATATTAGTAAGAGATATAGGCACCTATAGGTACATAACATAAACATAACATACCATCACGCCTGTATTCCCCGAAGGGTTAGGCAGAGGTGTACCAATGTACACCCATATTTCGCCGGTATGTTTAGGTCCCATGTAATAGGGGGCGAGCCTATTGCCATTAACCGGGCACAAATCCAGACTCCGAGCTGCTACTGGGAATTTCATAGAAAACCCCAATAACACTTTGCTCGACCTGGGGATCGAACCCAGGACCTCTAGCGTAGCAGTCGCGCTTAGGACCACTAGACTCATGAGGCAGTCAATACACCTATACACTACGCATTTTTCCCATGGGCCATGTGTCCAGTGGCCATGACATTCCCAGACAGGTCGCGTACGCGTCCAAAGGCATACACATAGGTAGGTACTAGGTACTCCTTTTACTTTCATTCATTACTTAGGACATACGATGCGCTGCCCTCAGACAACTAGGTGGAGGAAGGTTAAGCACGGTTTTGGTAACTTTTGATCAGATATATTAGAATAGATTTGTCTTTAATGTACCTATGTCGTAATAACAAGGAAAAATAATATATAAATATTTAAACTATGGATACAATAAGGATACAATAGTGGTCTTATCGTTAATAGCCATAATATCTATCAGACAGCCTTTGAATGGACTGAAAAAATGTTTTAGATAATGTAGATAATTGTTAAGTTGAACTTTCTCAATTTAAACATAGATAATGACTGATTTTTTTATAATACCTTTCTAACCGTTTTCCAGTTATGCTGTGAACCGCTTTCAGTATAAATAGATACTGCTGATTATCAGTAATTTACATGAAGCAACTGCCATCAATCAGACCTCCACAATCCAACTTCTGGGCAAAACTTATATCCCAGGAATAAACGGGTTATCGAAATTACGCCTTATCTTGTCAGTCGAGCTATCGAAAGCTCGATTGACAAGATAAGGCGTAGTTAACTAATACATGTGTGCGTGTAATTGTGTGTTGTACACGGCAAGGCGTAGTTTTAGCCGGCCTCACTTCTTTGTTCGCAAAGTTCCATCTTAACTTTTTATTTGATCTGAGCTGCCAACCGGGTAGACAAAAGCCATCTACTTACTTATAGACTGATCGCGGCAAGCCCATCTCGCTTGCCTATTACTCTGCTAAAAGCCCAATTTACACATTAAACTAAGCAACATTTTCATTGCGTAATATCCATACGTAGTACCCTAGTGAAACAATCGGTAGTGCCAAATGTCATGCTATGTGTACATAAGTTGCGTAGGCGCACGCATGCATAATGCGGTCATTGCTCTCAGCTATCGATGTGTGTAAGTAGGACTGGCAAGTTGCAGATAAGTTGTGTGTTGCCAGTATCTGTTGTTGCTAGCTAGATTGCGTTTGCTGGGTTAATTTTAGTAGAGTTGCTGTAAGTTATAATCAGCTTACATATCCATGCGGGAACCGGCAATATGACGACCTTGTTGTAAATATGAACACGGTTATCCAAGGTTTAAAATTAGGGTATACGCACCTCTGACTTCCAAAAGTTTAAGGATAGGTAAGGAAGTACTTTTAATAGATTTATTGGTTTTTACGCCTGTTGTTGGAATCTCTGACCTCTTAGGGATGGGTCAGAGGTGTGCACTCCAACAACAGTAGGTATAGAAACTCAGATTTTTTAAAAAAGCTTATTAGCGATTAGTAGCGATGTGAGTCGCACATTACTAGTATTCTTGTTAACCCCTCGTACTAAGCTAAATGCTTGTATTACGAGTGGGTTCATATCTGTAGTGCAATGGGTGGGTTTCAAACCGGCAACCCCATGATCGCAAGCCGACGCCCTAGCTATTAGGCTACCGCCGCCTATTGAAAATATCTTTCACTTACTAAAGAGAGACAAAAGATACTGAAAGAGATAGACTTACAAAGAGACTGCACCATTTCAAAATTTGGAAGAAACGCTTTGTGTAACCTAACCAACCCAGCATGCTTGGTGATTGGATCTAAAAGAATCCCTTCAATTTAAGTCTTTTATCAAAACTGTTTGACAACTTACTTTGTTTTTTCGTGTGGGTAGGTATGGTGGAATGGATTTCAAATGGGTCCATTCCACCATGTGTCGGGAAAAACTTGTAAAAACTATTTAAGACATAAAAATAAATATTCTCTTTTGTTTTTCCAGTTAATCCATACGAAGCCAGCTTGCAATGGGAGTGTATGCTACTTGGGAGAGTCCCGTGACCGGGAGCTGCAAGCGGACCGCAGTTCTGTGCTGCGAAGGTACAGCAAGCACCACGGCCGACCAGAAGAGAACCGCCGGAAACAACAGTCGGACAGCGACTCAGATTCTGACTTGGACACCCAGTGTAAGGGATATGATAGGGTGAGTTCGACTTATTTAAAAAATCCTTTCGTATTGTAACAAAATCCAAGAGTGCTAGCACATTGATAATTTAATAAATTAAAGACGCATTGATAATTAAAGGACTGCCTCGTTGGTCTAGTGTTCCCAATCGCGACTGCTACGCTAGAGGTCTTGGGTTCGATCCCCAGGTCGAGCAAAGTGTTATTGAGTTTTTCTATGAAATTCTCAGTAGCAGCTCGGAGTATGGATTTGTGCCCGGTGAATGGCAATAGGCTCGCCCCCTATTACATGGGACCCAAACATACCGGCGAACTGTGGGTGTACATTAAGTGCACCTCTGCCTAACCCTTCGGGGAATACAGGCGTGATGGTATGTTATGTGATGTTATGATAATTTAATTCATTTCCTAGAATGGTCCTAAAATATTTAATAATTAACGCTTATACTTGCGCAAGGATCCATTCTCAAATCTTGAAATCTGTCTGAATCGGTGCAAAAAGGAAATTTTACAACACATCAATATTTGATGATTGAACGGTAGATACGCGGTAATGATGGATGATTCTTTAGAAGTCACACTGTGCTGTCATATAAAGACTTACTCATGATTGGATTCATCTTCTACTAGGCATGAGCTGAATCAGCAAGCTGAGCTAAAGTCAACTTTATGGACTTCAATCTAATAAAGAAACTAATGCAAATATACCTATCTTTGCAATCTACAATTGGGAAGGTTCCTCTGATCCTAATGCTACCTGCAATGAAATGAGTTGAACTCAATCCACTTTCGTCATTTTAAATCTAAATTTACATACCTATCTAATTCCTCCTTTTTCGCAGTCGGAGTTCTGGCGTCGCAAGATGCGTACGGTGCACAACATTCTGGACGTTGACAAGGATGGCTTGATCTCGTTCAACGATTTCTTGCTTTTCGCCGAGAGGTTCAAGTCGCTGGGTCACTTAACAGACGAGCAGGCGGAGGAGTTTACCAGTATTATCAAGGTTAATATTTTTTTAATGAGTATTATACAATGTCGCCCATGGGCATGTGACCGCCCGAAATTTTCTGAATATTCACGTTAAAATATCGAAAATAAACTTTAAAAGGGGGGTCTATCTATAATATTTTTCATGTTATTCCATTTTTAATTTTTTAATAGAGTTTCTTGATATGGTTTCCATTTTTGGACACATCTCCGAAGTTTTTCAATTTGTATTCTGTTTATTATTTCTAAAAGCTTATTTTGACAGGTTAACTAACATTTTTAATATAAAATAATGGACTATGAAAAAAACCGGAGTTGAAGTAATTTTTTTGGTAAAAAATTGTGTAGTTATTTGCACACTCGTGCTGTGTTTTATGATTTGTATGTCCATAATAAGCTTACCTCTTACTGTACGAAAAGCTTCTACAATGCAAGGTTGGATTATACTAGTCTTACAGTAACATGATGTGTCGTATTCACAGTATTTACGTCCCTTTTCAGTTGACATGGGAGGAGCAGTGGGTTGCCATCGATCCGTACAATTTCGTCACGGTGGAACAGTATTTAGAAGATATGCACCACGTACTCAACGACAAGACGCTCAAGAAGAAGGCGTACCGCTGGTTGCCTTACTTGTTCAAGGTAAAGGATTTTTGGATTGTAGTTATTTATTAAGTGACGTGAAAATGATATCAAAGTTCTGCAGCACACAGCTACTATTGCGAGTACTACTTTTGCCGTCTCGTTTAAGAGTCGAATAATCTTAAGTTCATCCATACCCATTATAAGAATTGTCAGATCTATTTTATCTGAATTAAATTTCTATTTGGTCTTCTTTCTTCTTGTGTATTGCGTTCGCTAGCCTAGTACGCTTCCTTGTACAGCGGCTAGCAAGATGAGATAGACAGATTTTGGATGTGATTTTGGATGAGTGTGCGGAGTATCAGCGGGACGTACCTTGAAAGGGCTGAAGAGCGGAATATCTTGCAACTCTATCACTTCATTGTATTTTCCCAAAATCCAGAGGGGAATTAACCAATATAGTGTCTTATCCTTAAATGTTTTCAGCAGTTAAACGACAAAATTGATTTCTTTTATAATTTTTCGCAGGCGGTGGACAAAGACAAATCTGGTTTCATATCGGTGCACGAGTTCAAGCTGTTCTTCAAGTGTTTAGGGCTAGACAATGAACACGCGGCTGTCGCCTTTGCCGTCATAGATGTCAATGGTGTAAGCACACATTGTATTATAACAAAGCTCTTCAAAAAAGTAGTATGTTTGTAAAAAAAAACTGTCTCATTAGTCTAGTGGTCCTAAGCGCGGCTGCTATACTAGACGTTTTGGGCTCGATTCAAAGGTCAAGCAGTGTTATTGGGTTTTCTATGAAATTCTCAGTAGCAGCTTTAAATTTAGATGCCCGGTTTCCGGCAATAGACTCGCCACCTGTTACGTGGGACCTAAACATTTCGACGAACTGTAGGTGTGCATTAAGTACACCTCTGTGTATTTTAAAAGAGTGTCCATGGAGTTTCTTGCCAGATTCTTCTCCATAGGATCTACTTTTTGGAACCGTGCAACTGGAGTCAATAACGTTTCATAAACGCTTGTTTGAAATAAAAACATTTGATTTGATTTGATTCTACTTTTACGCCATTTCGAGGAATTTAGGCGTGATCGTATCCCAAAACTATCCTCCTCCTAAGGCAATTCAGTGAATTATCAAAAGATGCTCTGTTCATAATGATATGACTAGGAATTGCAGTCTCTACATCGAATACAAGGCACCTATGTTTTTTTTTTAAAGTTTATTAGCAATGTTGGTCGGCCATATCTAGTATTCTTGTTGACCCCTCGTACTAAGCTAAAATGCTTGTTACGAGTGGGTTCACGTCGATAGTGCAATGGGTGGGTTTCGAACCGGCAAACGGTCTGTATTTGAATCTAGATCGCCATGCACGACAGGCGAGCGTAGCATCCTTTTTTGACTTACTTATTTATTTATTTATTTTTTCTTTTACAGGATGGCAAGCTCTCACAAAAAGAGTTTGTTAAGCTGGGAAAAGAGTTCTTTTGCACTGATGACGAAAAGAGAGTATCCAAAATGTTTTGGGGGCCCTTAAACAATAACTAAGTCATTTTAATTTTAGCTTTATTTCTAGCCGATAAGAGTCAATATTGACTGCAGTTTAATTTTATAAGTTCGTGTGTTTTTTTTATTATTTGTATGAAAATGTATGTTGGTAAGACAGCTAATTTATGTTTAATTGTTATGAGCCAGTCAGTACAGGGATTTAATCGTTAGCCTACTGTTTGTTAGAGAGGGAAGGCTCTATATAATCTGTATAGCGGTATCTCTCTCCCACAAGAAAAATATAGCGCAATCACGTAAATTTAAACACTTCCTAATGAAATAAAAAAAAGAAACATTGAAAATTAAAATGGTCACATACAAAATCAAAAGTTGACAAAAAATTGTTTGGTAAAAAAAATATGTTGAAAGTTGAGTATTTTGACATCCTGTAATAATTATTTAGTGTAAGATGTTAGTAATATTAATATGATCTTATGACGCTAAATAAGCCCCTGAGTAATCAAGATTGCGTTATCATTACATAGAGTTAAATAGTTCTGCCTGTCAGAACTTTTTTGTCAGAAAAACTTATCCTGCAGCAGATGGAAGCATGATTGCAGAATTCTGACGGTATCAGAAATGTTCTGAAAAAACTATTACTTTTGTTTTTTTTTTATCTATTATTTGTAGAAATGAGACAACAATAATGTAATACACAGTGTATACTTGTTTTTTTTTATATAGTGGGGCAAATAGATTGTAAGTGATTCCTACATTAAGGACCAACATTCATTATATGAATGTAAAAAATAATACTGATTAGAATCTCAATAAACTTTTTTGATAGTTTTATTATTTTTTACTAGCTTTCCGCCCGCAGCTTCGCCCGCGTGGACAGCACGATTTTGACTGTTTAGTTTTTTCCAATTCTGGCGGGAAATTACAAATTATCTTTACATATCTTTCCGTCCGCTTCTTTGCTCGGGTAGACCACAAAATGCCCAACTTTATTATTTACCGAAATATAAACGCAGCTTATATCCTTTCCCACGGTCTAGTCTATTTTTGTACCAATTTTCGTCAAAATCCAAACGGACTTTCATCCCCTATTTCATCCCCACACAGTTTGAAATTTCAAAAACCCCATATCAAATATTTATTTATTTCTTATCAAGTGCCTAAAAACAAAAGTTCAGCGTTTATCTTCAACAATGACAAACTCCCATGCAAATTTTCATCCCATATTACAATCCCTTTTTTACAACAAAACGTAGCTTATATCCTTTCCCAAGGTCTAATCTATTTTTGTACCAAATTTCATCAAATTCTGTACCAAGGTTGGGCTTCAAATCGTGACTTTTTTTGGACTTCCATATAAACTTTCATCTAGGGGATGAAAGTTCATCCCCACACAGGTCGAAATTTCAAAAACGCTTGAACAAAGATTTATTTATTTCTTATCAAGTGCCTGAATTCAAAGTTTCATGGTTTTATCTTGAAGAATGACGAACTCCCATACAAACTTTCACCCCTATTTCAACCCCTTCAAAACTATTTTTTGCAATAAAAGGTAGCCTATGTCCTTTCTCAAGCTTTAGTCTATCAAAGCACCAAATTTATCAAAATCGGTTGAGTGCACAGAGACGAGAGACAGAGACAGACAGAGTTACTTTCACATTTATAATATTAAGTAGGGATAAATTACTATTGAAGCAGACCTAGTACCGCCCGAAATCAAAGGCAGCGCCATCTACCGAGTCCAATATTTTGATTTTATCGATATTTAAATTTTATCGAAATTTCGATTTTATCGATATTTAGATTTAATCGATATTTAGATTTAATCGATATTCCGATTTTATCGATATTTAATTTTTATCGATATTTCCATTTAATTGATATCTTTATTTGATATTTCGATTCTGTCGATATTTTTTCGATATTTAGATTTTATCGATATTTCAATTTTTAAGTTTTATCGATATTTAAATTTTATCGATATTTCAATATTATCGATATTTCGATTTTATCGATAAGTATTTCGATTTTATCGATACTTAAATTTTATCGATATTTCAATTTTATCGATATTTCGATTTTATCGATATTTCAATTATATCGATATATCAATTTTATCGATACTTAAATTTTTTCGATACTTAAATTTTTTCGATGTTTTGATTTTATCGATATTTCAATTTTTAAATTTTATCGATATTTAAATTTTATCGATATTTCAATATTATCGATATTTCGATTTTATCGATAAGTATTTCGATTTTATCGATACTTAAATTTTATCGATATTTCAATTTTATCGATATTTCGATTTTATCGATATTTCAATTATATCGATATATCAATTTTATCGATACTTAAATTTTATCGATATTTCAATTTTGTCGATATTTCGATTTTATCGATATCTTTTTCGGCGCAAAGTTGCATGTCTTTCTGTCTTTTACCGGTTACATTTCGGAGAGAGTGCATCGGAACTACATGATATAGTTCCACCATCCCCGTTCCACTATCGGACGAGCAGAGCTACGGCAAGGCGCCACCGCTACATGGTGGAAGTGCCTAAATCTCGCACGAAACGTTTTGCGTCTACATTTATAGTGCGTACTGCTTTATTGTGGAACTCGTTACCGGAATCTTTGTTCCCTGAGACCTACAATTTGGGTGTCTTCAAGACGAGAGTGAATAGGTACCTTCTAGGCAAGCGCGCTCCATCGTAGACCACTTCGATGCTTAACATCAGGCAAGTTGTGGTCAAGCGTAAGCCTATCAGTGATAAAAAAAAAAGTATTTCGATTCTATCGATATTTTGATTTTATAAATATTTCGATTTTATAAATATTTTGATAGTATCGATATTTCAATTCTATCGATGTTTCAATTTTATCGAAATATCTATAACATCGAGATATCGATAACATTTAAATATCGATAGAATTGAAATATCGATAGAATTGATTCGAAATTTCAATATTTCAATTTTATTGATATTTCGATTTTATCGAAATTACAATATTTCAATTTTATCGATATTTCGATTTTATCGAAATTTCAATTTTTCAATTTTATCGATATTTCGATTTTATCGATATTTCAATTATATCGATATATCAATTTTATCGATACTTAAATTTTATCGATATTTCAATTTTATCGATATTTCGATTTTATCGATATTTCGATTTTATCGATATTAAATTTTATTCGATATTTCCAAATCATCGATCATTTTATTTGATATTTCAATTCTGTCGACATTTTTATCGATATTTTGATTTTATCGATATTTCAATTTTATCGATAAATAAATTTTATCGATATTTTATACTATCGATATTTCGATTTTATCGATACCTATTTCTATATTATCGATATTTCTATTTTATCGAAATTTTATTTTTTTCGATATTTCAAAATTTCGATTTTATAGATATTTCAATTTTACGATATTTCAATTTTGTCGATAGTTCAATTTTATTGATATTTCAATTTTATCGATATTTAATTTTATCGATATTTCGATTTCATCGATATTAAATTTTATTCGATATTTCCAAATCATCGATCATTTTATTTGATATTTCAATTCTGTCGATATTTTTATCGATATTTCAATTTTATCGATAAAATTAAATTTTATCGATATTTTATACTATCGATATTTCGATTCTATCGATATTTCAATTTTATCGATACCTATTTCAATATTATCGATACCTATTTCAATATTATCGATACCTATTTCAATATTATCGATATTTCTATTTTATCGATTTTTTTTTTTCGATATTTCAAAATTTCGATTTTATAGATATTTCAATTTTATTGATATTCCGATTTTATTGATATTTCGATTTTATCGAAATTTTTATTTTATCGATATTTCAATTTTATCGATATTTATATTTTATCGATAGTTATATTTTATCGATAGTTCAATTTTATTGATATTTCAATTTTATCGATATTTAATTTTTATAGATATTTCCAATGTATCGATATTTTTATGGATACTTTGAATTTATCGATATTTAAATTTTATCGATATTTCGATTTTAGCGATATTTCGATTTCATCGATATTTTGATTTTATCTATATTTAAATTTTATCGATATTTCGATTTTATCGATAGTTCAATTTTATCGATATTCCGATTTTATCGATATTTCGATTTTATCGGAATTTTTATTTTATCGATATTTCAATTTTATCGATATTTATATTTTATCGATAGTTCAATTTTATTGATATTTCAATTTTATCGATATTTAATTTTTATAGATATTTCCAATGTATCGATATTTTTATGGATACTTTGAATTTATCGATATTTAAATTTTATCGATATTTTGATTTTATTGATATTTGGAAATTATGGATATTTCGATTTTATTGATATTTGTATTTTATCGATATTTCGATTTTATCGAAATTTTTATTCGAAAATTCAAAAATCGATATATCGATAAAACTAAATATTTATAAAATCGAAATATCGATAAAATTGAAATTTCGATCAAATCGAAATATCGATGAAATCGAAATATGTATTGAAAAATAAAAATTTCGATTAAATCGAAATATCAATAAAAACCAATTATCGATAAAATCGAAATATCGATTGAATCTAAATATCGATTAAATCTAAATATCGATAAAGTCAAAATATCTATACATATAATTGAAATATTGATAAAATTGAACTATATCGATAAAATCGAAATATCGATAAAATTGAAATATCGATAATTTCCAAATATCGATAAAATTGAAATATCGATAATTTACAAATATCGATAAAATCTAAATATCGTTAAAATTGAAATATCGATAAAATCTAAATATCGTTAAAATTGAAATATCGATAAAATCGAAATATCGATAAAATTGAAATATCGATAATTTCCAAATATCGATAAAATTGAAATATCGATAATATCGATAATTTAAAAATATCGATAAAATCTAAATATCGTTAAAATTGAAATATCGATAAAATTGAAATATCGATAAAATTGAAATATCGATAAAAGTAAAATATCGATAATATTGAAATATCGATAAATTCAAAATATCGATATTTCGATTTTATCGATACTTAAATTTTATCGATATTTCAATTTTATCGATATTTCGATTTTATCGATATTTCAATTATATCGATATATCAATTTTATCGATACTTAAATTTTTTCGATGTTTTGATTTTATCGATACTTCAATTTTTAAATTTTATCGATATTTAAATTTTATCGATATTTCAATATTATCGATATTTCGATTTTATCGATACTTAAATTTTATCGATATTTCAATTTTATCGATATTTCGATTTTATCGATATTTCAATTATATCGATATATCAATTTTATCGATACTTAAATTTTATCGATATTTCAATTTTGTCGATATTTCGATTTTATCGATATCTTTTTCGGCGCAAAGTTGCATGTCTTTCTGTCTTTTACCGGTTACATTTCGGAGAGAGTGCATCGGAACTACATGATATAGTTCCACCATCCCCGTTCCACTATCGGACGAGCAGAGCTACGGCAAGGCGCCACCGCTACATGGTGGAAGTGCCTAAATCTCGCACGAAACGTTTTGCGTCTACATTTATAGTGCGTACTGCTTTATTGTGGAACTCGTTACCGGAATCTTTGTTCCCTGAGACCTACAATTTGGGTGTCTTCAAGACGAGAGTGAATAGGTACCTTCTAGGCAAGCGCGCTCCATCGTAGACCACTTCGATGCTTAACATCAGGCAAGTTGTGGTCAAGCGTAAGCCTATCAGTGATAAAAAAAAAAAGTATTTCGATTCTATCGATATTTTGATTTTATAAATATTTCGATTTTATAAATATTTTGATAGTATCGATATTTCAATTCTATCGATGTTTCAATTTTATCGAAATATCTATAACATCGAGATATCGATAACATTTAAATATCGATAGAATTGAAATATCGATAGAATTGATTCGAAATTTCAATATTTCAATTTTATCGATATTTCGATTTTATCGAAATTACAATATTTCAATTTTATCGATATTTCGATTTTATCGAAATTTCAATTTTTCAATTTTATCGATATTTCGATTTTATCGATATTTCAATTATATCGATATATCAATTTTATCGATACTTAAATTTTATCGATATTTCAATTTTATCGATATTTCGATTTTATCGATATTAAATTTTATTCGATATTTCCAAATCATCGATCATTTTATTTGATATTTCAATTCTGTCGACATTTTTATCGATATTTTGATTTTATCGATATTTCAATTTTATCGATAAATAAATTTTATCGATATTTTATACTATCGATATTTCGATTTTATCGATACCTATTTCTATATTATCGATATTTCTATTTTATCGAAATTTTATTTTTTTCGATATTTCAAAATTTCGATTTTATAGATATTTCAATTTTACGATATTTCAATTTTGTCGATAGTTCAATTTTATTGATATTTCAATTTTATCGATATTTAATTTTATCGATATTTCGATTTCATCGATATTAAATTTTATTCGATATTTCCAAATCATCGATCATTTTATTTGATATTTCAATTCTGTCGGTATTTTTATCGATATTTCAATTTTATCGATAGTAATTAAATTTTATCGATATTTTATATCTATATTTAATTTTTATAGATATTTCCAATGTATCGATATTTTTATGGATACTTTGAATTTATCGATATTTAAATTTTATCGATATTTCGATTTTATCGATATTTCGATTTCATCGATATTTTGATTTTATCTATATTTAAATTTTATCGATATTTCGATTTTATCGATAGTTCAATTTTATCGATATTCCGATTTTATCGATATTTCGATTTTATCGGAATTTTTATTTTATCGATATTTCAATTTTATCGATATTTATATTTTATCGATATTTCCAATGTATCGATATTTTTATGGATACTTTGAATTTATCGATATTTAAATTTTATCGATATTTTGATTTTATTGATATTTGGAAATTATGGATATTTCGATTTTATTGATATTTGTATTTTATCGATATTTCGATTTTATCGAAATTTTTATTCGAAAATTCGAAAATCGATATATCGATAAAACTAAATATTTATAAAATCGAAATATCGATAAAATTGAAATTTCGATCAAATCGAAATATCGATGAAATCGAAATATGTATTGAAAAATAAAAATTTCGATTAAATCGAAATATCAATAAAAACCAATTATCGATAAAATCGAAATATCGATTGAATCTAAATATCGATTAAATCTAAATATCGATAAAGTCAAAATATCTATACATATAATTGAAATATTGATAAAATTGAACTATATCGATAAAATCGAAATATCGATAAAATTGAAATATCGATAATTTCCAAATATCGATAAAATTGAAATATCGATAATTTACAAATATCGATAAAATCTAAATATCGTTAAAATTGAAATATCGATAAAATCTAAATATCGTTAAAATTGAAATATCGATAAAATCGAAATATCGATAAAATTGAAATATCGATAATTTCCAAATATCGATAAAATTGAAATATCGATAATATCGATAATTTAAAAATATCGATAAAATCTAAATATCGTTAAAATTGAAATATCGATAAAATTGAAATATCGATAAAATTGAAATATCGATAAAAGTAAAATATCGATAATATTGAAATATCGATAAATTCAAAATATCGATAAAAATATCGATGCAATAGAAATATCTATGAAAATTAAATATCGATTAAATCTAAATATCGATAAAGTCAAAATATCTATACATATAATTGAAATATTGATAAAATTGAACTATATCGATAAAATCGAAATATCGATAAAATTGAAATATCGGTAATTTTCAAATATCGATAAAATTGAAATATCGATAAAATCGAAATCTAGAAAAAATAAAAATTTAGATGAAATCGAAATATCGATAAAATTGAAATACCTATCGCTAAAATCGAAATATCGAAAAATTGAAATATCGATAAAATCCAAATATCGATAGAATCGAAATATCGATAGAATCAAAATACGGACAAAATTGAAATATCGATAAAATTGAAATATCTCCCATATCCCACAGGGGGCACGTGTGCCACCAAGAAACTCGTGCCACAGGAGGCACGTGTGCCACAAAGAGATTCGTGCCACAGGGGGCACGTGTTCTACCGAGACTCATGCCACATGACACTCGTGCCACAGGAAGCACGTGTACCACCAAGATTCGTGCCACATGGGGCACGTGTTCTACCGAGACTCGTGCCACAGGGGGCACGTGTGCCATCATGAGACTCTCCTCAGGAGGCACGTGTGCTACCGAGACTCGTGCCACAGGGGGCACGTGTGCCACCAAGAGATTCGTGCCACATGGGGCACGTGTTCTACCGAGATTCGTGCCACATGGGGCACGTGTTCTACCAAGACTCGTGCCACAGGGGGCACGTGTGCCATCAAGAGACTCGTGCCACAAGGGGCACGTGTGCTACCGAGACTCGTGCCTCATGACACTCGTGCCATAGGGGGCACGTGTGCCACCAAGAGATTCGTGCCACATGGGGCACGTGTTCTACCGAGACTCATGCCACATGACACTCGTGCCACAGGAAGCACGTGTACCACCAAGATTCGTGCCACATGGGGCACGTGTTCTACCGAGACTCGTGCCACAGGGGGCACGTGTGCCATCATGAGACTCTCCTCAGGAGGCACGTGTGCTACCGAGACTCGTGCCACAAGGGGCACGTGTGCCACCAAGAGATTCGTGCCACATGGGGCACGTGTTCTACCGAGATTCGTGCCACATGGGGCACGTGTTCTACCGAGACTCGTGCCACAGGGGGCACGTGTGCTATCAAGAGACTCGTGCCACAAGGGGCACGTGTGCCACCAAGAGATTCGTGCTACATGGGGCACGTGTGCTACCGAGACTTGTGCCTCATGACACTCGTGCCATAGGGGGCACGTGTGCCACCAGAGACTCATGCCATAGGGGGCACGTGTGCCACCAAGGGATTCGTGCTACATGGGGCACGTGTACCACCAAGAGATTCGTGCCACAGGGGGCACGTGTGCCACCAGAGACTCGTGCCATAGGGGGCACGTGTGCTATCAAAACTCGTGCCACAGGGGGCACGTGTTCTACCGAGACTCGTGCCACAGAGGGCACGTGTGCCATCACGAGACTCTCCTCAGGAGGCACGTGTGCTACCGAGACTCGTGCCACAGGGGGCACGTGTGCTACCGAGACTCGTGCCACAGGGGGCACGTGTGCCATCAAGAGACTCGTGCCACAAGGGGCACGTGTGCCACCGAGATTCGTGCTACATGGGGCACGTGTGCTATCAAAACTCGTGCCACAGGGGGCACGTGTTCTACTGAGACTCGTGCCCTCTTATGAGACTCCTCAGGAGGCACGTGTTCTACCGAGATTCGTGCCATATGGGGCACGTGTGCTATCAAAACTCGTGCCACAGGGGGCACGTGTTCTACCGAGACTCGTGCCACAGGGGGCACGTGTGCCATCATGAGACTCTCCTCAGGAGGCACGTGTGCTACCGAGACTCGTGCCACAGGGGGCACGTGTGCCATCATGAGACTCTCCTCAGGAGGCACGTGTGCCATCATGAGACTCTCCTCAGGAGGCACGTGTGCTACCGAGACTCGTGCCACAGGGGGCACGTGTGCCATCAAGAGACTCGTGCCACAAGGGGCACGTGTGCCATCAAGAGACTCGTGCCACAAGGGGCACGTGTGCCACCGAGATTCGTGCCACAGGGGGCACGTGTTCTACCGAGACTCGTGCCACAGAGGGCACGTGTGCCATCATGAGACTCTCCTCAGGAGGCACGTGTGCTACCGAGACTCGTGCCACAGGGGGCACGTGTGCCATCAAGAGACTCGTGCCACAAGGGGCACGTGTGCCACCAAGAGACTCGTGCCACAGGGGGCACGTGTGCCATCAAGAGACTCGTTTCTCAGGGGGCACGTGTGCTACTGAGACTCGTGCCACAAGGGGCACGTGTGCCACCAAGAGATTCGTGCCGCATGGGGCACGTGTTACCAAGTGCTACCAAGACTCGTGCCTAAGGGGGCACGTGTGCCATCAAGAGACTCGTTTCTCAGGGGGCACGTGTGCTCTGAGACTCGTGCCACAAGGGGCACGTGTGCCACCAAGAGATTCGTGCCGCATGGGGCACGTGTTACCAAGTGCTACCAAGACTCGTGCCTAAGGGGGCACGTGTGCTACTGAGAATCGTGCCACAGGGGGCACGTGTGCCACCAAGAGATTCGTGCCACATGGGGCACGTGTTACCAAGTGCTACCAAGACTCGTGCCTAAGGGGGCACGTGTGCCATCAAGAGACTCGTTTCTCAGGGGGCACGTGTGCTCTGAGACTCGTGCCACAAGGGGCACGTGTGCCACCAAGAGATTCGTGCCGCATGGGGCACGTGTTACCAAGTGCTACCAAGACTCGTTTCTCAGGGGGCACGTGTGCTACTGAGACTCGTGCCACAAGGGGCACGTGTGCCACCAAGAGATTCGTGCCGCATGGGGCACGTGTTACCAAGTGCTACCAAGACTCGTGCCTAAGGGGGCACGTGTGCCATCAAGAGACTCGTTTCTCAGGGGGCACGTGTGCTCTGAGACTCGTGCCACAAGGGGCACGTGTTACCAAGTGCTACCAAGACTCGTGCCTAAGGGGGCACGTGTTCTACCGAGACTCGAGCCACAGGGGGCACGTGTGCCATCATGAGACTCTCCTCAGGAGGCACGTGTGCTACCGAGACTCGTGCCACAGGGGGCACGTGTGCCATCAAGAGACTCGTTTCTCAGGGGGCACGTGTGCTACTGAGACTCGTGCCACAAGGGGCACGTGTGCCACCAAGAGATTCGTGCCGCATGGGGCACGTGTTACCAAGTGCTACCAAGACTCGTGCCACAAGGGGCACGTGTGCCACCAAGAGATTCGTGCCACATGGGGCACGTGTTCTACCGAGACTCGTGCCACAGGGCACGTGTGCCATCATGAGACTCTCCTCAGGAGGCACGTGTGCTACCGAGACTCGTGCCACAGGGGGCACGTGTGCCATCAAGAGACTCGTGCCACAAGGGGCACGTGTGCCATCAAGAGACTCGTGCCACAAGGGGCACGTGTGCCACCAAGAGATTCGTGCCACATGGGGCACGTGTTCTACCGAGACTCGTGCCACAGAGGGCACGTGTGCCATCATGAGACTCTCCTCAGGAGGCACGTGTGCTACCGAGACTCGTGCCACAGGGGGCACGTGTGCCATCAAGAGACTCGTTTCTCAGGGGGCACGTGTGCTACTGAGAATCGTGCCACAGGGGGCACGTGTGCCACCAAGAGATTCGTGCCACATGGGGCACGTGTTCTACCGAGACTCGTGCCAGAGGGGGCACGTGTGCCATCATGAGACTCTCCTCAGGAGGCACGTGTGCTATCAAAACTCGTGCCACAGGGGGCACGTGTGCCACCAAGATGTGGCACGTGCTATCAAAACTCGTGCCACAGTGGGCACGTGGGCTATCAAGAGACTCGTTCCTCAGGGGGCACGTGTGCTACTAAGACTCGTGCCACAAGGGGCACGTGTTCTACCGAGACTCGTGCCACAGGGGGCACGTGTGCCACCAAGAGACTCGTGCCACAGGGGGCACGTGTGCCATCATGAGTCTCCTCAGGAGGCACGTGTGCTACCGAGACTCGTGTCACAAGGGGCACGTGTGCCACCAAGAGACTCGTGCCTCAGGGGGCACGTGTGCTATCAAAACTCGTGCCACAGGGGGCACGCGTGCCATCAAGAGACTCGTTTCTCAGGGGGCACGTGTGCTACCAAGACTCGTGCCTAAGGGGGCACGTGTGCTACTGAGAATCGTGCCACAGGGGGCACGTGTGCCACCAAGAGATTCGGGGCCACATGGGGCACGTGTTCTACCGAGACTCGAGCCACAGGGGGCACGTGTGCCATCATGAGACTCTCCTCAGGAGGCACGTGTGCTACCGAGACTCGTGCCAGAGGGGGCACGTGTGCCATCATGAGACTCTCCTCAGGAGGCACGTGTGCTATCAAAACTCGTGCCACAGGGGGCACGTGTGCTACCAAGACTCGTGCCTAAGGGGGCACGTGTGCTACTGAGAATCGTGCCACAGGGGGCACGTGTGCCACCAAGAGATTCGTGCCACATGGGGCACGTGTTCTACCGAGACTCGTGCCACAGGGGGCACGTGTGCCACCAAGAGACTCTCCTCAGGAGGCACGTGTGCTACCGAGACTTGTGCCACAGGGGGCACGTGGGCCATCAAGAGACTCGTTTCTCAGGGGGCACGTGTGCTACCAAGACTCGTGCCTAAGGGGGCACGTGTGCTACTGAGAATCGTGCCACAGGGGGCACGTGTGCCACCAAGAGATTCGGGGCCACATGGGGCACGTGTTCTACCGAGACTCGAGCCACAGGGGGCACGTGTGCCATCATGAGACTCTCCTCAGGAGGCACGTGTGCTACCGAGACTCGTGCCAGAGGGGGCACGTGTGCCATCATGAGACTCTCCTCAGGAGGCACGTGTGCTATCAAAACTCGTGCCACAGGGGGCACGTGTGCTACCAAGACTCGTGCCTAAGGGGGCACGTGTGCTACTGAGAATCGTGCCACAGGGGGCACGTGTGCCACCAAGAGATTCGTGCCACATGGGGCACGTGTTCTACCGAGACTCGTGCCACAGGGGGCACGTGTGCCACCAAGAGACTCTCCTCAGGAGGCACGTGTGCTATCAAAACTCGTGCCACAGGGGGCACGTGTGCTACCAAGACTCGTGCCTAAGGGGGCACGTGTGCTACTGAGAATCGTGCCACAGGGGGCACGTGTGCCACCAAGAGATTCGTGCCACATGGGGCACGTGGTCTACCGAGACTCGTGCCTCAGGAGGCACGTGTGCTACCGAGACTCGTGCCAGAGGGGGCACGTGTGCCATCATGAGACTCTCCTCAGGAGGCACGTGTGCTATCAAAACTCGTGCCACAGGGGGCACGTGTGCTACCAAGACTCGTGCCTAAGGGGGCACGTGTGCTACTGAGAACCAACTGGAACGCGCCCCGTACCCAGTAAATCGTGTCCCTAGTGATATTTATTTAAAATTAGTTAAAGGCTCTCGATAGTATTACTTTTCTCTAAACAGAAGGCCAGTGCAGTGCAATACTTTAATAATTGTTCATCTGACTAATTCGAAGTGTTAATCAATCAATAAATCTATCTCTAAGAAACTACCGAAAAAAGTGTCGTATCATAGTGACTAACCCCGAGTGCAAGGAATCTTCACGGTTATGCAAACTGTGTAACGGTGAGAGTCCTGCGAGCGCATCGCTGCCGCTGCACTAACAGTGCTACCAACTTTCCGACAACGTTTGAACGTTCCATCTACTAATTACAGTGCGACAAAATTAACGCGTAACCAACAAGTGGCGCCACCCCTAGTTTTCTATACTTTTTGGACAAATATTGGTATCGTCTGGGGGGATTTCATTGATTTCATTGAATCCTTTCAACATTTTCTTACGGTGTTCAAGATGGCGGTGCAGCGCTCCCCACCTAGCTCGGATTGTAAATTAAATCCGCCAAATCCTCCAATACATTATAATTCAGACTCAGCCCTTGATATTTGCAATAAAACAGATTCTGAAGAAAATTATTTTAACATCACCAAACGCCAAAAACGTACGTTTGGAGATCTTACAGAACAGCCAGTTTCCTCCATCTCAGAGATAAAAGCTATGCTCGCTGAGTTCAAAGTACTCCAAGACCACAAGCTAGACATGCTGAATGGAACGCTGACTACTATTGCTACTCAAAACCAAGAGATTAAAGAATCTATTGGATCTCTCACGTCCCAACATCAAGAGTTCCTTGCGAAAATTAATCACCTAGAGATGGAAAATTGCCAGTATAAAAATCGAATATCAACCCTTGAAAATCAGATTGACCTCCTTGAAAAGAATGCGCGTTCTTCAACCATCGAGATTCGAAACGTGCCTAAGCAGAAAATTGAAAATAAAAAAGTATTCACCGATATGGTTCAGAATCTCAGTTCAGCACTAGGACTTCAAACACCAATTGAGAGCTCGGAGATAAAAGATATCTACCGCTCTAAGTCCGAAGCAGTTGTGGTTGAATTTACTACAACATTTCGGAAGGAGACAATAATTTCCAAGTTCATTTCATCCAATAAATCGCGACGTGAACTTAAGGAGCCACGGCTGAACTCGAAAGACATCAAAATACCTGGCGAATTATGTTCCGTTTTTATATCGGAGTACTTATCTACCAAAGCAAGGAGACTCTTCTATGTCGCTCGCATGAATGTCAAGAATAAAAATCTCGTAGCGGCTTGGACATCTTACGGGAAGGTCTACATCAAGAAAACAGAAGGGTCACCACCAGTACGTATTGATGATGAGTCTGAATTAAACAAACTCATCCTATGACTAGTTAGCGTTTTCTACCGTCAGATCGTTTTATTATTATTTATGTTATCAAGATCTATTTCATTATTCTTAATTATATTTCTTAGTTTCTTTTTTACCAATATAAGTTGTAACCAGTCGAAATATTTTATCTCACACTTAAATACTTTCCCCGCTCAACAAACACACAACACACTCCATCCACCACTTACTCAGTACACATCTTTTAAGCGAACCTTATTTCGTTCCATGTATGGTATTAGCAAACTCGTCCCGTTATACTTCTTTGCATCAAGTCGCATATTCATTGTAGCTACTAATGAGCAAGATCTGAGCCTAATCTTCAATAAGTCGAGTGATTATGAGTCACGTTCACTACGTGACCAGTATATTGCCTTTTCATTCGAATAATGCAAAGCATTCAGTCCTTACACTCAGATCTTGACTCGCTTCAAGTAGCTAAATCAATCTCTTGCGACGTAGACGATGTAAAGAAATACGTATTAACCAATAATTGTTCCCTTAATCTCTTGTCTCAAAATATCCGTAGTGTTAGGTGTAACATGCCAAATCTTTGCACCCTTTTACAAAGATCAGAAATATATTGGGATATTCTAGTTCTCTCTGAATGTTGGCTTCTTTCAGCTCCGAATATACCTCATCTCGATAATTACAATTTTGCATCAACCACTTCTCACAGAACCCAAAATGAAGGAGTTGTAATCTACTACAACAAAAACCTCAAAGTAACAGTTGAAGAACCCCAGATAAGTGACGCCAATTGTTTATTGCTCAAGTTAGATACTAAAACCTGTATTATTGGAATTTACCGGCCCCCGAGTCAATCAAATACTGATAACTTTATAAGTTCAATAGATTCATTACTCTCAAAATTAAGTAGGTTTAAAAATATTATCATCTGCGGCGATATAAACATAGACATAGCTCCGAACAGTCATGACAAACGTTCTAATGAATATTTAAATGTATTAGCAAGCCACTGTTTACTCCCTGGTCATTCTGCACTTACGCACGGGCGCACATGCCTAGATCACATCATGCTCAAGACAAAATTAGAAGCTAAATGCTTCATATTCGAGTCATCAATAACAGACCATGACACAGTTGCCTTAAGCCTAAATTTAAAGTCACGCCTAGATTACTGTAACACAACGGCCTACAAAATTAACTTTAATTCTCTGGATATATGTATTCAAAATACGTCCTTTCAGCCTATCCTTGAGTGTAATGATGCCAACGTTGCAACTGACCTTCTTGTGTCGAAATTATCCACTGCGATATCAAATAACTCCAGCGTGATAAAAATTCCGAAAAGACAGCGGGTTAGTAAACCATGGATCACTAACGGGTTGCTTCGTTGTATGAGAAACAGGGATAACCTACATAAGAAGGTCAAACGAGATCCGGAAAATGAGATTATTAAGCTAACCTTCAAACGATATCGGAACTTTTGTAACCTGATTATTAAAAAAGCTAAACGATTATATGACAGAAAAGAGATTACAAATGCTAAGGGTAATAAAAAGCAGCTATGGAATGCAATTAAAAAGATAAGTGGCGCGAGTAAACCAGCAGACCTTTCTTCCCGTCTCATCACAACCCAAAACAAAGATAGGGATATTAATTATATCAATAGTTTCTTTGCGAACGTAGGCAAAAAGCTAGCAGAGAAAACTGCTGACACAACGCAGACCCCACCTATGTCGTTTGACCTATCAACTGTAACTCCCATTAATTCATTTGTAATGCTACCCCCAGATGAGGACGAAGTCTTTTTTCTCATTAATGATTTAAAGGAGAAGTGTGCAGTAGGAATTGACCAGATATCTGCCGGGATCTTAAAGAGGTACATAAACGTCTTGACTTCCCCAGTTACCCATATTTGCAAACTTGCTATGGCTACCGGTGTTTTCCCTAGAGCATTTAAATTAGCGCTTATCAAACCAATCCATAAGGGGGGGGAAAGAGACTGTGTCGACAACTTCCGTCCTATCTCTATCTTACCAACCTTGTCTAAGATCCTGGAACGGCTTATAAATCGTCGACTCACAAATTACCTAGAAACTAACAAGCTACTTTCGCCTGCTCAATATGGCTTTCGTCGTGATAAGTCAACTAATGATGCTGTTCATGAACTTCTACACTTCGTTAATACTAACCTTGACCTAAAAAATAAATGCCTAACAGTGTTCCTTGATCTGGCAAAAGCCTTCGACACAGTCTCGATCCCTCATCTACTCCAAAAGTTAGAAGGGATGGGCGTAAGAGGTATTCCTCTAGACCTTATGAAGGACTACCTTTCTGCCAGAAAGCAAAGAGTTCGGATTGACCAAAACCTCAGTGATGAGATATCAGTTGAATACGGTGTTCCCCAAGGCAGCATACTCGGCCCAACGTTGTTCTTGGTGTATATCAATAACCTCTGCCAACTTCAGCTCCAAGATGGTAAAATTGTTACTTTCGCCGATGACACAGCCCTCTTTTTCAGTGGCCATACCTGGGAGATGGTCTTTGACTCAGCACAAAATGGATTTAACCGGGTTTGTGAATGGCTTCGGTCAAATATCCTAACATTGAATGTTAATAAAACCAAATATATCACTTTTGCTCATAGGTTAAATTTACTCCCTCCACCTGATTTACGCATCTCCTATCACTCCTGTGTTCCTGATACCCAGTGCTCCTGCCCCATTCTACAAAGAGTGGAGAATATTAAATACCTTGGTATCATTATTGACCAGTTCCTGACATTCAAGCCGCATATAAAAGTCCTTGTAACCCGCATGCGTAAACTAATTTACATTTTTAAAACCATCAGGCACACAGCAGATCGGAGTATTATCAAAATTATTTACAATGCCTTATGCCATTCACTTATCGATTACTGTATAACATCTTGGGGAGGCGCCGCAAAGACCCACTTGATTGAAGTTGAGAGAGCACAGCGTGCCATTCTTAAAGTTGCAGCCGGTCACCCCTACCTATTTCCTACCGTAGCCCTCTTTAAGGAATGGGATGTTCTTACGGTTAGACAAACCTTTATTTTGCGTACGGCGATCAAGCAACATTCTTTATTGCAATACAATCCAAACCTTCATAACGATAAGCGCCGAAAAGGTAGGGTATGCCAAACTCAATCCGTCAAATCTTCCCACTCACGTAATTTCTTCTCCTTCCTAGGACCATACTTATATAATAAATTAAATAGCACCATTAAGATATATCCCTTAACTAAATATAAATGTAAAACCACAGTCACTGCATACCTGAAATCCCTGAACTACCAAGAAACCGAGAAATTATTGATCCCTCTCAAATAATTGGATCTCGCTTCCTGCTTCTGCTGCCCCAATCATCACGTATAGTTGCAACTCGCTTTTCCATACTCACAACACACGCACATACACACTTCTTTATACACACACTAGCAACTCATATCTAAAAGCACTGGTACTTCCACCCTTTATTATCTTACTTTAGTTTTCTATTTAGTTTTTAGTTTTTTTTTTATTTACCAAAATCTAATAATAAATATGTGAACAGATAAATTAGACATATGGAATTTTAGCCGCGAGAGGGCCCTGGTGACCTGTATTACAGGCTTCTGTAGAAACCTACCTCAGGCACCAGTCTCTCACAAAGTTAACTCCTTGTTCGTTTTTACACTACTGTTAAGCCTAGTATTAATTAACTTGTGAAGAGAAAATAAACGTTTATATTGTTGTAGAATCGTGCCACAGGGGGCACGTGTGCCACCAAGAGATTCGTGCCACATGGGGCACGTGTTCTACCGAGACTCGTGCCACAGGGGGCACGTGTGCCACCAAGAGACTCTCCTCAGGAGGCACGTGTGCTACCGAGACTTGTGCCACAGGGGGCACGTGGGCCATCAAGAGACTCGTTTCTCAGGGGGCACGTGTGCTACCAAGACTCGTGCCTAAGGGGGCACGTGTGCTACTGAGACTCGTGCCGCATGGGGCACGTGTTCTACCGAGACTCGTGCCACAGGGGGCACGTGTGCCACCAAGATGTGGCACGTGCTATCAAAACTCGTGCCACAGTGGGCACGTGGGCCATCAAGAGACTCGTTCCTCAGGGGGCACGTGTGCTACCAAGACTCGTGCCTAAGGGGGCACGTGTACCACCAAGAGATTCGTGCCACATGGGGCACGTGTGCTACCGAGACTCGTGCCACAGGGGGCACGTATTTCATTATAATTACCTGCTAGGAAAACACTGCAACTGAGTTTCAGGCAATTTTGAATAACACCACATTACAACATTGATACAACACAACGTTGCTACATACTACAACCGTTCCAAGTGAACCCCACTGATGTTAAATAGCATTATAACTTTTTATAAGAATAGGACTATCGAATATAAAAATATTTTTTCAAATCCCAAAGTAGTTCCAGAGATTAGAGTGTTCGAATAAACACTCTCCAGCATAGTCTGTTATTTTTCCGCCAGCCAATAAAAAATTACATACTATCACGCCTGTATTCCCCGAAGGATCAGGCAGAGGTGTACTAATGTACACCCATACTGCGCCGGGATGTTTAGGTCCCATGTTATAGGGGGCGAAAGTATTGCCATTAACCAGGCACAAATCCAGACTTCGAGTAGCAACTTGGAATTTCATAGAAAAGCCCAATAACACTTTGCCCGACCTGGGGATCGAACCCAGGACCTCAAGCGTAGCAGTCGCGCTTAGGACCACTAGGATAATGAGACATTCATAAATCTACTGAAAAAAAAAATGGTAAGAATTTCGCAATTAAAACATCAACCGTATCGCATACATCGAACTCATATAATGACAAAAATATTTCCTTAACAACAAGAAAAAAACAAATACTTATTAATAATCAAATGTTACATCTAGACAATGCTTAGTTGGTCTTTGAGGAGCTTGGTTTCTTCAATGAGGGTTGATATCTGGCTTGTTCTGAAAACAAATAAATAATACATTATTTTCTTTATCATCAACATTTTAGTAGTAGCACGACCAGGGAAGTACTACCCTCCCACAGAATATCGCCGTCAAGTAGCAGTATGCATACTGTTGCGTTTATCCTTGGTAACATGCAGAGTTTAAATTATTATGATTTATTTGTTTTTAGGTTCTACGATCTAATTGTTTAGTTTTTGAGAGGAGATGCTGTTTCTCCCACGCAAAATGCGTTAGAATAGAATTTGTATGGTGCACGGAACGCTTGACGTCATATGTTCGTATAGTGTGATCTCCGTCTAGTATAAAGATTTTAACTACAGCTTATAACTTCGTTATTTCCCGTTTTTTAACCGATTCTTATTTTGTGTTAATCGGCTCTTATTTATTTTTTTACGAGGCCCTCAAAACAATAAATCAATATAGTTACATACCATCATGCCTGTATTCCCCTAAGGGTTAGGCAGAGGTGTACTAATGTACACCCACACTTCGCCGGTACGTTAAGGTCCCATGTAATAGGGGGCGCGCCTATTGCCATTAACCGGGCACAAATCCAGACTCCGAGCTGCTATTGAGAATTTCATAGAAAAACCCAATAACACTTTGGTCGACCTGGGGATCTAACCCAGGACCTCTAGCGTAGCAGTCGCGTTAAGGACCACTGGACTAATGAGGCAGTCCAATCAATAAAGTTTAACCTAAGTATTCGGGACTGTCCGACATTAAACTTACTGTTGCTGCAGAATAGATGAGATGGTATCACTATGAGTCTTGCCGAGTGCTATGTCTTTCTTCTTGTATTCAGAATGCCATTTCTCCAACTGGAAAAAAAAATTGAAAGTAGAAGAAAGAAAGAAAAACACATTTATTGAGACAAGGAGACAACACACAGGTGTGCTGTCGGCATATTAAGGTGATCGCACACTTATCAGAGCCGAAAAGAAACGAACTTGAGAACTAGTTGTATGATATCCTAACATCGCAAATTTTGTTCGCGCCGAATCAGAAGAATCGCCGAAAGAATTCTGAAGGTACCTAAATTCTTCGGCGCGATCGATTTTTCCCGCGTAGACAAATTTGCGGTCACCTTTAGTTACATGGTTAAAAAAAGGGGTTGTCTGTCTGGTGATATGACCATTAGACTGCTAAGTCTTGGGTCTCAAGTTCGAATCCAAGACACGCACTTCGGACTTTTCCGAATCATGATCTATTTATAGAAATAAATATCATTTAATTTAATCATGATAATAATGACGCATTATCATCATCAGCTCATACTCGTCCATAATGTGCTTATTAAACATTCATTAAAAAGCTTGAAACGGTGAAGGAAACCTGCATGCCTGAGATATTTTAAATAAATTTATTTATTAATAGCCACAAAACTTACTTATTAAGTATACTTATAGAATATGCATACATACATTCGTTCGTAGATATACAAAGGCTAAGACACAAGATTATAAACATGAGTTCCCTGACCCCTAAACTAGGTATATACCTGTGTCTTAGAAGTCAGTGTGAAATTTTCTCAACGGCTTGTACTTCACAAGCCAACCCGCAGAAGGCTAGCGTGGTGGTCTATAGCCTAACCTTGAAAGGAGACCCATGCCCAGCATCGTAATATGCCTAGCTATCTACTATATAAAAATAAGTCGGGTTTTCCTTCCTGACGCTATAACTCCAGAACGCACGAACCGATTTCCACGGTTTTGCATTCGTTGGAAAGGTCTCGGGCTCCGTGAGGTTTATAGCAACGAAAATTCGGGGGCGAACACGCGGGCGAAGCCGTGGACGTAAAGCTATCATATATATAAATATATATAACCGGCGCGTGTGTATGAAAAGAATTAAGAAGCGAAAGAGATATGCAAGAGACGTAGCAAGTTGCAGTTTCCATTTCCATAGTTTCTGCCTACCCCTGTGGTAAAAGGCGTGAGAATACGTACAGTTTGTTCGAAATAAGTAAGCCGATCGGAAGTTAGCCGTTCCGAACTACCGCGGTGATAAAATCGTATAATTAAGTGTTTTAATACATAAATATCGAAATTAGTAAACAAAATAATTAGAAATGTGATACATATACGACTCTAATTATCTTTACACCGACTCTTTCTATTAAAATTTACCACTTCTAAACCACTTGCAGACAACTTCCGATCGGCTTACTTATCTCGAACAAACTGTATGTATGTATAGCTAGGTGTGAGACGGGCTTAATATACATACATACATACCATCACGCCTGTATTCCCTGAAGGGCTAGGCCAAGATGTACTATTTACTACAATGTACTACAATGTGGGCGAAATGTGTTCACCCACATTTCGCCGGTATGTTTCAAGTCCCATGTAACAGGGGGCGAGCCTATTCCCATTTACCGAGCACAAATCCAGACTCTGAGCTGCTACTGGGAATTTCATAGAAAAATCCAATAATTCTTTGTTCGACCTGGAGATCGAACCCAAGACCTATAGCGTAGCAGTCGCGCTTTGGACCACTGGACTAATGAGGCAGTCTAACGGGCTTAATAGTATAATATCTCTCTGACCTCTTCAGTCTTGTGCATCGCGTGTTGCTTCAACATCTGTATTTGTTCTGTGATTTTGTCTCCGCTCGTCTTGTACCGCTCGAGCTCGGCCAGCAGCTCCCTCTCGGCGGGCGTGGCCGACGCTGAGGCGCGGATGTTGCGGATCACTGCCGAACATCTGTGGAGAGGACAATGTATTTTAAAAAAAACTTGCGAAAATAGGTAGTTTTTTTTTTAATCTCCATTAATATAGGTAATTCTTCACCATTGTATCGTATGTTTAATATTGCCAACTCCTTTCGTGTCGAAATAGACGTCTTTGCTGGTTCTTTAGCCTCAGTTAGATCTAAACTCAGAAACTTAATAAACTAAATTTTCATTCTAGGTCATTGTTCAGTATTTTCTTTTTTTAATGTATAAATTAGAGTAAAGCTGTATTTTTAACTTCAGTTTATTTTAAACTTAATTTAGCAGGCGTGTCTTAAATAAGCTAGCTGTAATCACATCTAGTAGATGTCAATCAGATGCACTGTGTATTACCCTTTAATTAATGGCTTGTGAGATTGTACATCAGGTTTGTGATTCTAATAAAAAAAAAAAAAAAAAAAAAATAACAATATAAATATCATTACGCCTGTATTTCCCGAAGGGTTAGGCATACTAACTCATGTCTTGTGGTCTTAAGCACGACTGCTACGCTAAAGGTCCTGGGTTCGATTCTCAGGTCGAGCAAAGTGTTATTGGGTTTTTCTGTGACATTCTCAGTAGCAGCTCGGAGTTTGGATACGTGCCCGAGGAATGGTAATAGGCTCGCTCCCTATTACATGGGACCTTAACATACTGGCGGGTGTACACCTCTGTACACTCTGTAACAATCGAACCCAGGACCGCTAGCTTAGCAGTTGCTCTGAGGGCCACTCGACAAATGTAAGTTCACAGTGAAAAATATTTTTCTATATGGGACCTATAACGGCGAAATCTAGGTGTACATTAGAACACCTTTCGGAGAATATTGGCATGATTGTATATTTGCACGAGACTTTAGTTTTGTATCGGTGCTTTTCCAATCAATTTTTTTTTTACATACACAATTACACATACACCCAGATCGCGTACTACGCATAGTTCATACAAATATTTGTTTCGTGAGGGGATCGAACCCACGAACCATGGCTCCGAAGCTGATTTCGCCATAACTCCAAGCGTGCTGACATAAATAATATTTTTAACTTACCTATATTTGAGATCATCTTGGTGTTTCTCAGCAAGCATACATTTCTCTTTGAGCACCGTGGTTTGAAGATGGACGTCATCTATCTCTTTCTAAAATAATCAATAAAATATTTCCACTTAGTATCAAATAACTGCCTAATTTTATTTTATTTAAAAAAAAAAGCTTACTAGCAATGTGGGTCACACATTACTAGTATTCTTGTTAACCCCTCGTACTAAGCTAAATGCTTGTGTTACGAGTGGGTTCACGTCGGTAGTGCAATGGGTGGGGTTCGAACAGGTAATCACATGATCGCAAGTCCGACACCCTAGCCATTAGGCTACCGCCGCTTACTCATTAGTCTAGTGGTCTCAATTTCTTTTCGTAGGTCACGAGCCTATTGCCATTAACCGGACACAAATCCAAACTAAGAGGCGTTACTGGGATTATAGAAAAACTCAATAATGCGACTACCAATACTGGTCATCCAGGAATCGAACACACGACTTCTAGCGTAGCAGTCACGCATTGGCCTATTTTAATAAGGACCTACTTTAATAAAACCTTGTCGAGGATTATCCAATTTGGTGCACTCGTTCGGAAGTTACGCGCGTACGTACATTTCGGCTATACGTTTTTATTTAGATAGATAAAACTACTAAAAAACCTTTTTTATTTACATACTATATAACTTTATCAAAAATAAATTGGTACTACATATGTAGTACTAATTTATTTTTGGGGTTGCCACGCCACCATTAATGTAGAGGTGATACGCGTCTTCATACATACATAATATTGTCACGCCTGTCTCCCATGGGGGTAGGCAGACACTATAGATTTCCACTTGCCACGATCCTGGCACACTACTTTCGCTTCATCTACATTAATTAATCTCTTCATGAATGACCGTCGGTTTAGGGTGCTCGGAACCTGGCCTTTTTTAAGAACATCCGCAATTTGGTTGCGGTACGTTCGCCGATGTCGTCCCCTTCCAACTCGTCCATCCGTACTCGTCTTCGTACGCGTCTTGAACACTATAAAAAAATATATCAGTCTTGAAGTCTGGCAATACCTCGAGGTCCCTGAGCCATTCGTGTTGCTGTCCACAGAGCGAGCGCAGCGCGGACAGTTTGCGCGAGAACGCGTCGCTAGCGCGTTGCTGACGGGACATGTACTCGCCGCGGAGTTTCAACGTTGCTTGAGTTAAGAACTGAAATAATACAAAGAGTTTTTTTTATTGGGATAACTCGGCAAACGAACCGGGCCCCTAGACAATGTCACATCTTCATTATCGATAACGAAGTTAGATATCAGAAATCTATGGAGTTGACATAATTTCATCACGTGACATATCGAAAGATTATGCCAATTCCACACATTTCTGGGCCCCTAGACATTGTCACATCTTCATTATCGATGACGAAGTTAGATTTCCGAAATGTATCGATTTGACATAATTTCATCACGTGACATATCGAAAGATTATGCCAATTCCACACATTTCTGATATCTAACTTCGTTATTGATGATATCGATGTGACATTGTCTAGGCCCCCAGGCGAGCCACCTGATGGTAAGTAGTCATCGCCGCCCATGGATATCTGCAAAACCAAAGGAGTTGCAGATGCGTTGCTGAGCCTATTTAAGGGAAAGGGAGAAGGAAGGCCACTGAGGGAGATTGGGCCTCTGGCGCTCCACACTCACCGTACGAAACGCAACAGTATGCATACTGATACTTGACGTCGATATTCTGTGGGAGGGTAGTACTTCCCCGGTCGGGCCGACCCATTCATGCTAGCGTGTAGACATGCCAGCAGACACTACTACTACTAAAGTTCAGTACTCAGTTGTGAATAAGTTGTAGTTGATGTCCCAATTCTGAATGCCATGATCCTATTAATATTGACGAACAATTTGCCGAAAACTAAAAAAATATGGATACGGTGGCGACCGATTCGCCTTAGTTCAGTGAGGCAATTTCGAGTTCTTTTTTGTTTGGACCCTCCTTTATGTCCCACTGCTGGGCAAAAGGCCTCCCCTAACTTCGACAAGGATTGTCTATCCTGGGCTTCTTTATACCACGTTGGCAGAAACCGACCGAGATCATCCCGCCAACGTTTTCTCGGCCGACCTGGTCTACGAATGGTATTACAAGATTTAATGATACGACGTGGCCAGCCGTCGACGTGATCTGTCCTCGTGACCCTCAATATACTGCGTTCCATTGCTCGTTGACAAACCTTAAGTTTGGTTTGTTCTAATAGAAAAAAAAATCGGCTCTATATATAATACTACCTCCAAGCACTCCTTGGGGCTGGGTTCCTCTTTCTTGCTGATCTGGAGTATAGGCTGGGACACGTCCCGCGTTAAAATCTCTTGTATGATTGATGTGAACGACAGCTTTTGTCTCTGGAAATGTTATTAAAGATTCATAAGCAGCTGATATTTAAGAAATCTTAATCTTATCATTCACTCGCATTACAAAGGACTTTTTAAAACAAAGGGTAGTCTAAAATAAATCCTTTTCCAAGGTCAAACATCTATCTTGTCTATGTGGATTCATAATTATGAATTACTAGCGGCCCATCCCGGCTTCGCACGGGTGGACATTTAATTTTTTTCTTGCAATTAAAATAGCCTATATTAATCAGTGATATGTTAAATCGGTCCTTGTTAAGAAAGCATATTACAAAATCAAAGACTACGTTGACGATAAAAATGTGTGGTGTTAAAATACGGGTGCACTTGTGGTCTCCCTGGCAACCTGAGGTTACTTTATTCACTCTCAATTATCTTGTATATTGTTTACCACTTTATATAAACAGGAACTGTAAATGTGAGTACATCGTAGCCATTTATGTCTAAGTAGTTTATAGTTATCCTAGTTCATATTTTTGATGATGTGTATTCTTACACATAGTGTATCTGTTTTAGTTTGACATTGCGTTCTCATTTGCTGAGAACCTTCTTGTAATTTTAGTCCCGAATTCAGGCTAATTATGACATAAACCTCCAATGCACTCACATCCTGTTATCGGCATAATGTACCAGCAAATTATGTTAAAACAATATATTTTAAAAGAGTGTCCATGGAGTTTCTTGCCGGATTCTTCTCCATGGCATCAACTTTTTGGAACCGTGCAACTAGAGTCAATAACGTTTCATAAACGTTTGTGAAAGCTTATTTGAAATAAGAACATTTGATTTGATTTGATAATGTAGCATTCAAATGGTGAAAGAATTTTTAAAATCGGTCCAGTACTTTTTGAGCCAATTCGTTACAAACATACTTACATACAAATCTTTCCTCTTTATAATATTAGTATAGATTATTTCTGACTTGCTACCCCATAATATGGTGTATGGTATGATAACTATGATATTTTTAGGCAAAGATTTTACCGTTTGTTGTTATAAACACACTTTGTTATAAACCTATTATTAGCAAAATGCCAAATATATTTAAATGGCTTTAAATTTAATTACCTCTTTCAGTATGTTGTTTATATCGTCTTGTTCCAGTGCTGGGTTTTTCAGTTGTAGTTCTTTGTACAACTTTTCTTCTAAATCGAATGGTTCCAATGTTCTGTAGTATAAAAAAAGAATTTACTTTAACATATTATCAATTGATTTATTTTCTTGGAATACGATGTTTTTATAATATAGCTGTGTTTAAAATTTATATTTTGTAAATTAATCAAATTGGACCAAGAATGCTGCCCTGGGGAACCCTTATTGTTTAATTAGAAATTCACTTGACTGCTCGCTCGTTTCAGAAATATGTGTCTGCTTTAAGAATAGTCTGAGAATAACGGTAGCGGTAACTCTCTTTCTCCTTATATTATCAAGTTTATCAATTAGAATTACGATAGTGTACTGTGTCAAATGCCTTAGTTAGGTCGATACATACCTGGCGAGGAGATTGCACTGTTCGCAGAGCACCAGCAGGTGGGACTGCGGCGGGGAGGTGAGGGCCAGGCCGGCTGGAGGAGCCGCGCCCTGGGATCCTGCTCTCGCCGTACATACTAGGTGACGAGCTACACTGGGAGCACCGCACATGGCTGATAGCATAGATTCCATCTCCGCTGTAATAGCAAGATAGTCTTTACTGGCCAGTACAATAAGAAAAATCTATTTGTAACTATTGAGGTACTGAGATGAAATTATATTCAAATACCCACCTAACGCCAATTGTATTATAATAATAAATTTATTCGATTTTCCTAGACGGTTAAACATCAAATTTTATTCTTTAATTTCCTACCTTCTTCAGCAAGTGCGTAATCCATCAGATGTCCAAGCATTGGCAAAGTGATGGCATGCACGCCGCCTGCGTGTACGCATGCATATGTGTTGTTTGTGCACTGAAAACATCAAAATATTCATAAATGACCACCATGAAAATATATTATATTTAAGGCAAAATGTTCTGCCTTGGTCGCCAATTTATTTATTTTTTTGAGTTTTCGCTGTTTTCGTCTATATAATACATTTTAGGCGTAAGGCAAAAGTTTTAATATTGAATTGAATGTGAATAAGTTTTTGTTAATGTCGCAATTTCTACTGCCATGTACAGTCAGCGTCAAATATATAGAAGCGAACAGACTGCTCATAATTATATGAGCAACTAGGGAAATTAAACTTTATCTCAATGGGATAAAACACATGTCTGAATGACAGGTATTGCGTACGGTGTCCATTCTAAAATATCCTTTGACTCGTTGAGATAAAGTTGAATTTGCTTAGTTGCTCCAAACATTTTGAGCAGTTTGAATGCGCAGATATATTTGATGCTGATTGTACCTAGAATATGTTAAAGACGAACAATTTGCGAAACAACAAAAAAAAACATTGAATTGGGTGCCCAAGGACAAACGATCTGCCATAATATAAAGACGACTGGTAACTTACCGGGTACAGATCTACTGGATACGAGTACTGAAGATCATCGCCAGGGTTGAGAACAATATTCAGTTCTACAGCTTCCACAACGTAGAGGGCGTGACTATCGCCATCGTCTTTTTCGGATGTCTGTAATGAAAATGTGACCGTTTTGGTTATCCAAAAATATCCTATCAAATTTGGAAGGGTTGAATGGTTATATAGACAACTGTTTAAGGGATTTTATGCACTTTAAATCTTCTTGTTTCGAATTAGTGTGAAGGAAGAAACTGCATTTCAGCAACGGTGATCATCGTTTGCTCTAGACCTCTTGTTATTTTTTGCCTTCTTTACCATTATTTTCTTTGACTAGCGAGACTAGCTCGATGGTAGCTACGTAAAAATATTTGAAAAAAGATGGGCAGCTTATGAATTCTACCATGATATCTTAATGCAGCTAAAGTTTATTTTATTATAAGTAGCCTTATGTCTTGTGTTCAAAGAACATTCGTTCCAGTAAGGCAATTTTTGGCAATGGCATTATTTGAAAGCTCGCGTTTCTTGCCGAAAAGTAGCAAAAATTACTTCGTAGTAAATAATATCAAAGTCCAAATACTTACGTTAGGCAACAGCAGGCAATGGTAGAGAGCGGCCGAGCACGTAGCGACGACCACAAGTGGAGGGGTATCTCCTCCCCCCAGAACTGTGATAGAGCAGGACTCTGAGCCGTAGTTGTCATCAGCTGGAGGGTACATAGCAAGGGGACCTGACAGTTTCGGCTGAATAGGGCTGTAATTAGGAAATATAAATTTTACAACAAAATTTTAATCTTATGATGTTTTTTTTTATATTTCATTCGCATCTCAGAGGACTTTTTGATATGTATGGTTATTCTCTAAGGTAAAATCTATCTAAATCATGTATCTATCTCATCAAAATTAGTTGCATGATTTAGGCGTTGAAACGAACAGACAGATAAAAGGACAGAACCGTTTTCGCCTTCATAATATTAGTATGGAATCCATCATCATCAGCACATCATCTTTTCAATGATGGGAGCTATAGGACACTGCGCTGGCCTATTGCGAATTGGCACTTCACACGATATCAAGATTTTTTTTAGCGATGTAGTCTCTCGATGCTTTTCTTCAACTTTTAAGTAAGTTATACGCACATAATATCGAATCGGTGGTTTTAGAATTACCTTAGATTTTTAGACATCTAATGACTTTGGTATCAAATTGGTATCCGACTATCCATTCTAAATTGTCTAAACAATTAAGTCCATAATCCTTCTTACCTCTTGCAGATCAGCTCACACTGCATCATATAAACATCGCCGTTACCCCTCAATATCAGCAGGATATCGGAGTCTGGTATAGGTGTGAAATCTACCGCGGTGTCTCCGAGACTGTCCAGCAGTGTTCTGCCGGCTAGTTGTCCTGATGGTTTGATGCCGATGGTCAGGATCTTGACTAGTTTCGGACCTTTCTTCATTGCTATGTTGTAAAGTCTAAGAATGCAAGGGTCCAACATTAGTATCATCTGATGACGGAAAATATAAAAAGGACAAAAGATTATCACTGCTCAAACTGGAAATGGAATGTGGCAGAAAGAGTGGACCGAGTGAGTCGACCTTTAAATTAACCTAGATATTGTATAGTACTTACTATACATCAACCCTTTACATTGTCCAACAGCTGGGCAGTCTCATCTATTAATGAGCGGGATTAGGCATTGGTCCACCACGCTAGCCTACCGCGGGTTGGCTATCAAGAAAACTCAGGTATGCAGGTTTCCTCAAGATGTTTTCCTTCACCGTTTAGGCGCGTGATGATTAATTATTATTAATACGCACATGACTTCCAAAAGTCAGAAGTGCATGCCTTATATTCGAACTCGACACCTTTGACTTAGCAGTGCACTGCACATATAGTACACACGGCTACAGGTCGACCTATACAAATCCAGTTTAAGCTGATATCGCATTGTATGGGCTTCTCATACAATAAGAAGCCAGCGTAAATTGGTATTGTATAGCTAGATGTGTAGCGGTGCGTACTATACAACCATGATAAAATAATCTTCTTTTAAATAAAAATCAATTGCTGTTCGTTAGTCTTGTTAAAACTCAAAGTTGAATAATTTTTATTAAGTTTTATTCGCTCTAATACAGGGGTGGCTTAAATTTACAATGTTTTTTATTTTTTGAAAAGCTTACTAGCAATGTGGGTCACACATTACTAGTATTCTTGTTAACCCCTCCAGCTAAGCTAAATGTTTGTATTACGAGTGGATTCACGTCGATAGTGCAATGGGTGGGGTTCGAACCGGCAACCACATGATCGCAAGTCCCGTTGGACCTGGTAGGTGGCGTTGCGCTCGTTTGACCGAGTTCGGACAGGAAAACGTCTGTTGGGTCCACTAGTAATGATATAAATTTTTACCTGATAGTATTATCTGATCCCAGCACTAGCACATGTGACAGTGAGCTGGGATGCCAGTGAACACGGCGAACCTCACCCTGGCAGTACAAGAATCTCTCGTCCAAGCAGAAACTCCTGAAATTAATTCAATATATTATTCACAAAGATATGAATTTTCTATTGAATAAAAACATGAAAATTTCATAGTGAAAGAAAAATTCGGCCTCAGGCAAGGTTTAAACCTGTGTCCCTCTGGTTAAGTACACCAGACGCTTTGCCAACTAAGCTACCCAGACCACTGCCTGTAATGTCGAATTTCTCTTCCACATTTTACGTCTTCAGGTGACGTCAGCAACATTTGTTGTAGTCATTACTATGTCTTTCAACCAACACGACTTCCTTTACAGGTAGTTCAATGGCAAACGATATTGCCTTACCGTATTTGACTGCTTATTTTTCATTATCATCATCAACCCATTACATTGTCCCACTGCTGGGCACGGGTCTCCTCTCAGAACGAGAGGGATTAGGCTATAGTCCACCACGCTAGCCTACTGCGGGTTGGCAGATTTCACACGCCGTCAAGAAAATCTCTCAGGCATGCAGGTTTCCTCACGATGTTTTCCTTCACCGTTTAAGCGCGTGATAATTAATTATTAATACGCACATGACTTCGAAAAGTCAGAGGTGCGTGCCTTGGATTCGAACTCGAGACCTTTGACTTGGCAGTCCAATGGTCATATCACTAGGCTATCACTACACTATTATATTTTAGCATTAAATAAATAAAATAATATAATAAAAAATAAGCAGTCTATATATTATGTAAAAAAAAACATAAATTTAAGCGAAAGAAAATTTCCGCCACAGACAGGCTAAACTACCCAGACCACTGCTTGTGATGTCGAATTTTTACATCCACATTTTACTTAGTGATGTTGGCGCTATCTATTAATGAAACATATTACTATATCCCCAACGTCATGCCTTACTTTAAAGTTACTTTAATGTCGAACAATGTTGCCTTAGCTTTTTGCTACTAATTTTTTCAATATCTCTAACGATATAAATTTTAGACTAACAAAAATTCGCCGTCAAACTGGGTTCTAATCTTCGTCCCTCCGTTTAAGTACACCGAACGCTCTATGAAAACTAAGCTACTAAGACCACCTAAACGAAGTAATATTCTTACTTTTTATTAGTTTTTAGCATTAAATATTGCGAAATGTTCACAAAGATATAAATTTTCTAATAAAGACAATTTCATAGTGAAAGAGAAATTCGATCTCAGGCAGGGTTTGAAACTGCGACGTCGCCTGAAGACGTAAAAATGTGGAAGAGAAATTCGCCATCACAGGCAGTGGTCTCGGTAGCTTAGTTGGCAAAGCGTCTGGTGTACTTAACCAAAGGGACGCAGGTTCAAACCCTGCCTTATGCCTTACGATTTTTTCTTTCACTATGAAATTGTCTTTATACGAAGTAATATTCTTTGGATTTGAATTTTAGGAGTAGGGTTATTTTTTATTTTACTTATTTATAAAGTGAAGTCGGTAAGTGTTTTCCTTACACTCCTTTCCCACAAAAATGCTCCAAAGTGGAACAGTAAAAAGGTATATTGGAGTCCACACTCATCAACCGCATCTACATTATCTAATTAAACAGATAATATCTAAAAAAGGCACCATCCATAACATCTATGATAAATTATCGGTAAGACCGCGGCACCCGCACGTGAGCTTTCTAATAATTTGATTACTCGCCGGCCATTTTGTTTTTTCTCCGCATTTTTGGCGGTAAATGTGCGGTCTGGATTAATCGTGCGTTTATAACTCGCCTTCTTGTTGGATTTACTTGTTTAATATTAAAATAGGGCCTGTGATTCCGAACCGAAGGTGAGCTTAAATGTGCGGGAAACGGCCATGTTTGCGGGTAGATTTACGTAGTACATTTTTGAGGTTATGTCGACCATATTGAATGTGTTTGGGGAGTTGTTTTAGTTTGGGAATATAAACAAATAATAATGTAAGGAAAAAGAGTTATTTGATTAATTACAAACACCGACAGTTGGGAAAAGGTTCGGGAGTTTTATTTTTATTTGTGTCAAGCATACGGGCTGCCTATGACGTCATAAAAACGTGGTAATATAAACGTGTACGACATTCCCATAGCATTATATATTAGAACAAATCATCACGCTTTTCTCGGAGATTAGACAGAAGACTGCTGATGTTTGTTTTTTTTTCTAGCCCAATTTGTCCCATAACTTGGCCTCCTTTTCCTCTTTCCAAGTAGCTGTCTGTTATTTTAGCGGACCAGTTTTAGACCAGTAGTAGTAGTGTCTCGCTGGCAGCCTACATGTCAGCATAAATGGGTCGGCACGACCGGGGAACTATTAGGTACTGTCCCACAGAATATCGACATCCAGTAGCAGTATGCAAACTGTTCCGTACGGAGCGTGGAACGGCGGAGCCCCAATTCCTTCCACAGTCCCCTTCCTTGTCCTTTTCTCTTTCCCCTTTCTTTTTCTTAAATAGGCTCGAAAACGCATCTGCAACTCCTTTGGTATTGCAAATGTCCATGGGCTGGCGGGCGGGCGTCCAATTACACAATGTCTATCAATAGATCCTCATGCGAGCTACTGAGGCACCGCGCATGCTACACGTCCAGTTTGACGCTAATCCCATTGCCGAATACGTTCGGGATTCACTTACATAGCTTGTTCATTGCACCTAACTCTGCATTCATTTGCTGGCTGAAGTTTTAACTGAATGTTTTTGATGTTGATAACGTACTATTTTTTTTTATGATGATGTTGGACATGAATGCCTTACCATGTTGCACCAAATATAGAGAAAGTTCTTGAAGCAAGAAGAGTGAGTTTTTTTTAATAGTATAAGTCCTTGATAAATGATATTTATTTCTGTTATTTTTGATGGCACCGGTATTTCACCTCTGAGAAAAATACTGAAACAAACACCAAGAAACGTTTCTTTTCAATCTTGAGGGATAGTTGTAACAGTATAAGGGTGAAGCCATGCAGGGCAAGGTCTGAGATAACCTTTTGAAGGTTTACTATTCTGGTATATTTTTAGATACCCATAATATAGCAAAACTTATGGAAAAAAACAAGGTGATAATGTTAAGTTGTGATTGCTACGTACTTGATTTGCGCAATCCGTATAAAAGTAAATAGGAATATAGGTCAGTACTCTTTGAATCATCTGGGAATCTCAGTAAATATTGTCATGTATAAGAAATTGTCCTTGGAAGTATGGAGGCACTACTAGGTTACTGGAGGACACAGATTGGATTATGGAAGAAAATTAAGCATAAAAATAGAACCAAAAGAAAACTGTCACTGGTGAGTTTCCGAAATATAAATCAAACAATTTTTACATACCAAAGAAAAGGGTAACCATTAGGCGGTCAACTAAAAAAAATATACATACAGTGAAACGTAAAAATTACAAATGGGATGACATTAGGACAAACGCGGTATCCGACCCGGTCCGTAGTGTCTCCGGAACAAAAACCGATAAAAAACGGCGAAAAGGATCCGATCCGGTAAAAAATAAGAATCAGACAAAGCGACCGGACGGCCGGTAACCTCTATACGTGTCCAGTTTTTTTACGAGCACCCCGCAGCCCTTTTGTCCTTCCGGGAGGCCTTTTTTTAAATAGATCAGGGGCTGGCAAGTAAAGACCGCGGCCGACGTCCACCCTGAAATATTATTGTGGATTTTTCTGCTTGGCATTCATAAATATTTTCCAGGGAGTCCGCGCACCCCCTCCGTCTACCCACTGTAGGGGATTTACTCGAATCGGCGTAGAATTATAAATTCGGTTAATAAAATATGATACGATAAAGCCGCTTTTTTCTCTGGCGGACCTCTATTATATTTTGTTTAATTTAAATATGAATAATTAAATTTAAAAAGGAAATCTCGGGGCTAATGAAATTTTTGTTTTCGAGATAATGAATTGAAAACACCGAGTGTCGCTCGCTCGGGCCGTGTTGTTCTTTTCTCGCTCATTCGGATTCATCCTTCGTAGTCTAAAAACGCTCTGGAAAATATTATATTTTTTAAATGTATTAATTATGAATGCGAATTATGTTTTTTCCATGTTTATCTGACCCTTTATACTATCGTGGGCCCTACACGCCAGAATTGTGTTTTTTAAGGCCTACAGAGTAATTAGAATTAATTATTTTTTTATAACGCGCCGGGAAATTAGGAAATTTCGGTCTGTTCAGTGCTTAGTTAAAGTTAGTACCAGTTATGTCAACAATGAACTACACTCATAACGGCCTCATCACTCGTAATGGTTATGAAACACAGGTAGCCGGAACATAATTACAATTTTAATATTCTACACCCATCCAAATTGTCGGACATGGGTAAAAAGTATAAAAAGAGAGTGCGGTCGAGACGTAGGTCCCTAAAACCTCGAACAACGCCTTTAATCAACACAAACGCACCCGGTGATCAAACGGCCGAGAATAAAAAAAACATCGATCCAGTCTGCCACGACCACAAGGGATTAAAATCGTAACGAACGTATAAAAATATTCAAATACAATACTAACAAATTGATACAAACACTCATTAGGTGCGGATCGCGGAAGGCGCCCCCGTCGGGGTGCGCCGCCCCCCGGCCGATCTCTACCGACATTACAATCCACATCCAACGTACAAATATTATCTAAAATTCCTTCTCATTTATAATCCTTTTGTGTCCTCAGCGCGATGTCCTCCGTCAAATCCCCCCACTCCCCACAGGGGTCGGGTGGGGGTATTTTTATATTTTTAATCGCGTTGGGCATTATCCAAATGGACATTGGCGGGTGCGCCGACTGCCGGTGCCGTCTAGATGATAAATTCTCCTTTCGTTCGACACCGGGCGCAATGTTTTGTTTTGTCCCTTCAGTAATGTCTCCTTTATTGGTATCGGAGTGCAAAAAAATACCCTCACAGTCATTAATTACAGTAGATTCGTCTGTCGGTGACTGGCGAGTTCTTGGCGACTATTAAAAATGGCCCGCCATCTGTGGCTTCTTGGCTGATTTTTTCGGCGTCGGCAAATGAGGATTGATTGTGGCAATCGTTTGATGCAGATCCTTATTGAATGCGATGACGGCTTTTCCCATGATCGATGGTCCGTCTTTGTGTCTACAATTAGGTTACAATTTATTTTTGGGAAGGCGAATATTTATGACTGTGCATAGACCGTCGATCAATCAAGTAATTTTCAGATGAAGATAGATTCATTCAAAGAAAAGAATCTTGAGGAAATGGGTAAGAGAGATTCGAGAAGAAATATTTAACAACGTTAATGTTAACATGTTAACACAATGATGATATCCAGCATCTTAATTGCAAGAAATAAGTCAAAAACATTCAGCCAGTTAAACTCTACGTACTTTTAATCAATGCCCAAACGCTAACAAATGATCAGCAAAAATTCGTCCAAAAACCAGCTAGCTACGGAATCGTGAACGTACATAAATTTAGGAGCCATATAACCGAGTCCCACGACGGCCCGGCCCAGAGTTTCACACCATTAATTCTTGCACGCAGTCCACTGCACTTTTTCCGTCATTCTTCAAAAAGTTCCAACAAAAAAGAATTGCTTTTCTATATGCAAAACAGGGTACCCGGCTTAATAATAGGATCATCTATACAATATCAATTTCGCATAATATATTGGGGTATTTTTATGTTTTATTGGAGCCAGGATTTTGGTCCCATTTAACTTTTTTTCGAATTTTATGTGACGGAAGATATTGTTCTTCTTGTTTGGAGCTTTTAAAATGGGGGTGGGTTTTTGTAATGTATTGTTTTCTGAATTATGTTGCGGGTTATAGGAAAGTAATCCTGGAGATCTATTCGAAGTGTTATTTTCAAGTTTTATAGGTCGTTTGCTCGATGAAAGAGAAGCAATTGCGGGAATAAGTGGCATGTTTTTATATTCCAAGTGCATGCATCCAATATTTATTCTTGTTATGTTGAAAGAAGCATTGAAAGCCTAGTCATATCATAGGTCTCCAATTTGAATCGAAGGCACGCATCTTTAACTTTTGGTAATCATGTGCGTATTAATTATTATCACTCGCTTAAAACGGAGAAGGAAAATGTTGTGGGGAAACTTCGACGGCGTATGAACTCTGTCAACCCGCAGTAGGCTAGCGTGGTTGACTTTAGCCTCACCCTTCTGACTTTGAGAAGAAATTTTCGCCCAGCAGTGACAGACAATAGGTTAATGATTTGTTAGAATAATAAAGTTATTGCCTTTATAGACAAGGTCTAATCTGCCGCAATAGAAACACTAGTTAGCTGATGATCAGGAGATAGGCGGATGGAAGAGATAGTTATCGTTTCTTATTTGGATGTTTTTGTTTTAGTCGACTTATCATTACATAACAACAGAAAAACTCCCCGTGAAAATCGATCCTACGAGAACTCCAGAATGATAGACCATCGCTCTACTCGTAGCTATTAGAACACGAATGCTGCTTATTTAATAACAAATATTATACATGTTATTTTGGAAAAACCTAAACCGGCAAAATCGTGTTGTCCACGCGGGCGAAGTTGCGGGCGGAAAGCTAGTACGATATGAAAATTCAAACAATTTGTTTAACAAAAATTGCAAGGCAACGGTTTCTCAATCGCTCAATAAACAGTATCTGTTTGCAAAAACAGTTGATTTTGAACAGTGTTCCTTTTTCAAACGTTTGCAAAAGCGAGAGTGTGTTAACGTGTGTTTAGCAGGAAATGCAGCGTCGAGTGTCGAACCGACGTGTGACGTAAAGTATTGGCTGCGAAAATGTTGGAAATACGGTTTTGATACTTGGTAATATATATTGACGTGGCTCTGTTTTATTTACTGCCTCATTGCCCGTAGCAGTCACGCTTAGGAATACCTACTAGACTACAGGTCCTGGTCCAGGTCCATACCCAATAAAACTGCTAGACCTGGGAATCGAAATTCCCAGGTCTAGCAGTTTTATTGGGTATTTCTATGAAATTCTCAGTTCGGCGTTCAGATTTGTGACCGCTGAGGCTCACCCCCTACTAGGGACTAAAACATACCAGCGAACATTGGGGGACCGTTCGGGGAATACAGCCATGAGGGATTATTTATTTTTATTTTCCATAATTACACAAATTACAAGTATCAACACCACAACATCGCACTACATTATTATCGTTGTGAAACAACGATCACTTCGTCCCAGGCCAACGCTTCGCAATTTTTATTTCACCTCCTTTTTTGGCCACAAACATCCTTTTTGCCCGCAACCGCGTCCGCGGTCGAAACTGTTTAATGATTTGAAAAACGTGTTCTATCAGCCTTTATTCGGAAACAACCGAAAAAAGGCGACAACAAAGGGTTCAGAGTGCAAATATAGACTCATCGGTAACCACTCTTCTATCCCTGAGCGTTTTTCGAGTTCGATTTTCGCCTTTATGCCTTCGATTTAGGATATACGTTAGATTTTTGCGAGTGCAGATTTTTTTTGTTGAATGTAGGCACAGATCTCATCGGCAATTTATTATATTTTGTCCGTGGGTGAATTTATGATTATTTGAATGGCCGTTGGTCTGGCCGATTGGCTGTTTCTAACGCCGATAATACATGTACCGATGGTTGGAAGAACAAAAGGCTTGTGTTATGGTAATGTAGCTCGATGAATATATTGAAATGGCAAATACATAAATATTTTTTGATTTTAAATATTATTGGATAACGTGGCCATGTGCGAAGCGGACACTGCTAACATGCAGAAAGCACTTTATCCGCTCCCGTCCATCCATTTCCAAACTTCGAAGAAAATATTTTTTAGCGAGTACTGTCGCGTGACAGATGTTGTTAGAGGTTAGAAAAATTACAAGACACAAGATTTCCAGTGATGGTTGTATTTTAACTTTAAAACACATAATACTTCGTTTAGGATCCACGAAAGAAATAAAGCTGTTTGTTAAAAAATCTTTCAAGCTTTTTTTGGTATCAAGTACTAAATAAATAAAAAATATTCACCAGATCGTTAGGACAAATTCATATTCCGCTATTTTATTATAAACAATACTTAATTATCTTAATTACTTGAGGTTCGCAGCTAAATTGATCAAACGGTCTTTAAGGTTAAGCTACCCTAGCCACGGTCAGTGTGTGGATTGATGACCAATGACCATATCGAGACCCCTCGGTCTATCGGAAAGTACGTGAACCCGTCAGTTTTGCTTGTCTTATGAACACCCGCAATTATTAGTAGTCGCCAAGCTCAAATTGCTTGACAACCATTCTATCTTCAGATCAGTATTGCCATAACAGGTAATAGTCCAGATGTGGTTAAATATCAATATTTTAATGGCTTCCAATTTCCAGTCTTATGAAGACTGTGACTTAATCAACTGAATTCTCAAGATGACAACGCGTGAGTACTTCTTCAGGTATTACTGGCGTCTATAGACTTCGGTTGTTGCTTACCATCAGGCGGCCCGCATGATTATTAGTCATCTTTTTTTTTTTTTTTTATCACTGATAGGCTTACGCTTGACCACAACTTGCCTGATGTTAAGCATCGAAGTGGTCTACGATGGAGCGCGCTTGCCTAGAAGGTACCTATTCACTCTCGTCTTGAAGACACCCAAATTGTAGGTCTCAGGGAACAAAGATTCCGGTAACGAGTTCCACAATAAAGCAGTACGCACTATAAATGTAGACGCAAAACGTTTCGTGCGAGATTTAGGCACTTCCACCATGTAGCGGTGGCGCCTTGCCGTAGCTCTGCTCGTCCGATAGTGGAACGGGGATGGTGGAACTATATCATGTAGTTCCGATGCACATCTTACAATAAAAGAGCGTATGCTTAGATGGTTTGGGCACGTTGAGAGAATGAATGAAGGACGATTAACAACAGCAATTTATAAGTTTAATGTCAGCGGCAGCATCAGCAGCAAATGAGCTGGCTTGCCACCTGATGGTAAGTAGTCATCGCCGCCCATGGACATCTGCAATACCAAAGGAGTTGCAGATGCGTTGCCGAGCCTAGCAAAAGGAAGGGGAAGGAGAAGAAAGAGGCTGAGGGAGGAATTGGGCCTCTAACGCTCTCCTACTCTCAGTATTCATATCAAGCCTATTTTAAGGAAAAGGCTTAGAAAAGAAATTCGCTCTAGGAGGACATAAACCATTTTTGAGGCTCCAAAAAGGTCAGGTGCGTAATACTTGCAACCGGCTCGTGTGTATGACAAGATTTATGTGTAAGAAGCAGAAAAGTATGCAAAAATATTAGCAAGTGACGGTCTGAAGTTTCTGCCTACCCGGTCCTGGTCTGAAGTTAATGTCTTGCTGATCTGGTATCGTTGTACGTCGGGTCGTCGGGCTCCCTAAAAAATGGTTGAGCTACACGATGACTGATGTATGCGTTCCGTCAGTTAGGACAGGTCAACTCAAAGCTGGTATGGTTCTTTCTTCAAAAGGCCTGTTCAGATTTTGCCCTACATTGAACTCGCATATAATATAACTATTGTCTGGACTTTAAAAGAGACCATGATTCTCTGAGTTTGTTTCGACGTTTCTTCTCAGAGGTCGTCAGATAGGAAACGACGACGCCATCTAGTTAAAAAAAAATGTAAAAAAACGACTTGTAAAAGTGTCTTAAAAGATCTATTTACAGAAATAAATATCATTTCATTTCATCATTTCATTTCACCCCTGTGGGAAATAGGTGTGAGTGTATCTAAGTATATGTAAAACGAGCATACTGAGTAAAGCAATCATTTAACCTACAAGCCCAAAAACAAAATCATTAGTAAAAATAAAATATTTTAACCCAATACGGCAGAGGTCAATATACGCACGCAAAAATTTACGATATATTTACATATGTGATAAAAAATCGTGTCGTACACGGGGTCGTCGGTTCAATTCCCGTGCTCGTTTTAATTAAACAAACCGAATATAATATACGGCGGCAATTTTATACGTGTGCGGCGGGCCTAACGACACTTTATAGATGAGTTGTGAACACCTACCATTTGTCGGCCTCATATTAATTTATTATTGTTCTTTATGCGCAGAATTTATGGTAAATAATAAATTTGGATAGACTGGCTTTGGACTTCGAATTGACTGGAAGACATGTGTGCAGTGAAGTATTACATTATAAATGCCATCACGACCGTGTTTTCCGAAAGAAAGAAAAGCCCGCGTGGTGGATTACGGCCCACTCCCTCTCACCGAAAGGAGACGTGTGTCCCAGCAGTGGGCTGATTATGTATGTATGTTATTTATTAAGAAAGAAAATACTTTTATGTACACCCTCAGTACGATTATAAGACCCATTTAATAGGAGGCGTGCTTATTGCCATTAACTGGGCTAAAATCCAAGAGCCGGGCTGCAGAAGCACTGAACAACTTAACTCCGTCATTGGTCTAGTCTTTGCAAGGACAGCGGCTGGACTAGAGGTATCACCGTTTTGGCGATTAGCAAATTCTCAAGTTTTTAACCGATTATATAGATGTCACTATTCTATAAAAAAAATTAGGATCAAACAAGCTTATTGCTAACACGAGCACTAAGCGATTTTGATTATATTTTCATAAGGCCATAAAACATATTCAGTCACCTAGATTATTTCATAGTGACTATCCATCGAGTAACAATGGTACCCGCTACTAATAAATAGGGGAGTTCGCATAGAAAAATAGAATCATTAATTTATTCTATTTTTGCGCGTGATGGTTAATATGCATGCGCTGTTCGAAACGGGTCTCTGGGGTTGCCAACATTGTTTCTATTATTTACAACGTATTTAATGCTAGGGATTATCGTGTGGGGCATTTTTCTTAATTATGCATGGTCACTGGACCAAATTCAAATGTGGCGTGGTCGTCAATATATAAATTACTAGCTTCCCGCCCACGGCTTCGCCCGCGTGGTTTCTCGGCTTTTCTATACTATAATATATATATATTATACATATAAACCTTCCTCTTGAATCACTCTATCTATTAAAAAAACCGCATCAAAATCCGTTGCGTAGTTTCAAAGATTTAAGCATACAAAGGGACATAGGGACAGAGAAAGCGACTTTGTTTTATACTATGTAGTGAAAAAAAGATAACACTAGCTTTCCGCTCGCAGCGTCGCCCAGTTTCTTGTCATTTTACTTATATAGCCTATGTCTCTCAGGAATAATGTAGATTTCTATTGGTGAAAGATTTTTTTAAATCGGTCCAGTACTTTCTATTCAATGCAAGCAAACAATCAAATCTTTCCTCTGTATAATATTAGTTAAGATACATGATGTCTCCACATTGCCTCATTGCTGATGACACGCTGTCTCATAAATCTAGTTGTCCCAAGCGCGACTGCTACGCTATAGGTCTTGGTTTCGATTCCAGGTCCAGGTCGAGCAAACTGTTATAAGGTTTTTCTATGCAATTCTCAGTAGCAGCTCGGAATTTGAACATGTGCCCGGGGAATGGCAATAGGCTCGCCCCATATAGCATGGGACCTAAACATACCGGCGAACTGTGGGTGTACACTAAGTACACCTCTGCCTAACTCTTTGGGGAATACAGGCGTGATGGTATGATATGATGACTAAATCAAGTAATAACGAACTTATTCACCTTTGAGTTCCAAAAGTCAGAGTAACCGACACATTTAGGCAGTGTCAGTTTCTCCGATAATAGAACTTATAGAAAACTGCCAACCCGCAGTAGGCTTAGCGTAATCTATACTTTTTATATTACAAAGCTGAAGTTTGTTTGTTTACTTGAACGCGCTAATCTCAGGAACTACGGGTCCGATTTGAAAAATTCTTTCAGTGTTAGATAGCCCATTTATCGAGGAAGGCTATAGGCTATATACCATCACGCTAAGACCGTACAGAATAGGAGCGGAGCAGAAATGAAAGATGTTGCAAAATGTTCCCTTTAAATGCAGAAAAGCCGAGAAACCACGCGGGCGAAGCCGTAGGCGGAAAGCTGTAAAGTATAAGCCAATCCCCTTTAAGCCTGATATTTTCTCAGCATACGCAAACATCCTGCCACCGAATGGTTAGACTGACATTTCATAGGGGGCGAGTCTTTATATTGTAAACTCTCATCGTCATCATCATCAACCCATTACATTGTTCCACTGCTGGGCACGAGTTTCCTCACAGAACGGGAGGGATTAGGCTATAGTACACCACGCTAGCCTACTGCGGGTTGGCAGACTTCACATGCCGTCAAGAAAATCTCTGAGGCATGCAGGATTCCTCACGATGTATTTCTTCACCGTTTGAGCGCGTGATAATTAATTTTCAATACGCATATGACTTTTAAAAGACAGAAGTGCGTGCCTTTGATTCGAACACGAGACTTTTGACTTGGCAGTCCAATTGTCATATCACAAGGCTATCACTGCAATTAGTTAAAAACTTATTACTGCAATTGTAAAATCTAACCCATTTGTATACGCAGTGCTGTTTATGCTGACTATTCTTATTGAGAGCATATTTACAAGCATATATACGTGTAGCTTGTAAAATGTTCCAGCTTGGATTATCACTGTCGGATTGGAACAGTCGTCACCGTTGAAGTATGTCTAGAACTGGCGTGACGAATGAGATGCCTTTCTAAAAGGTTGGTGGAGGACACAGTGTATATCATATTCTGTTTCAAAGACAAACTAAGAGAGACTTCATGTGTTTCGTAAAAGCCTAGATATTCGAAGCTAGTTTTGAGATAAAACCACGGACAAAAGAATCACCACAATCAAGTAATAAGTTTGATCTTTTAAACTTCATCGTTGGCTTTTGAAAGGCAAAAGAAAGAAAGTTTAACACTAAATAGCAGATTATGCTGGTAATATTTGACTCATCAGGTAATATTTATGACCTGATAATGTTGAATATTACACGAACGCATTTTTCCCATAGAACGCCACTTCCTTCCGGTCTTGCATAACTACTTCTTTTGCTTCAACCACATACATAAATCTTCTCATTAATTCATCCTAGAATCTATATATTAATACGTTAAGCGAAATCGTACAAAAATGTTTCGCTTTTTAAGCACATTGCGCGCACGGAGGCTTGTGAGATTTCGCATAATTAAACTTAACATAGAGAAGTAGTGCAGAAAAATATTATGGTAGAATTTCTACTACCCACCAGTTTATATTATTAAAAGTATTTAATACAACTTTAGGGCAGCGTTTTATTTAACAAAAATACCTTAATTCTCAGAGAAACCATCAGTACATATACAGCAGGTAAACATTTAGAAGCACTCCATCCGCCGGTAATCAACGCACCGAACGAAATGATCACAATAAAATATTTGGGGTGAGAATGGCTTTCGGCAGACCCCGACTTTTCACCTTACGCCGAAAACAACAACATTTTTCGCGAGGTGAACAACGTGGATGTTGAAAATCTGAATAAGACATGCGGTAAGGAGATGAAATGGTACGAGATACAGCTGAGCAGAGATGGGAAAGGAAAAGGTTCTCTATTAAATTAAGAGACCATGATTCTTTGAGTTTGAGTTTTCTGACGGCCTCTAAGAAGAAATACCGAAAGGTATTTCTTCTTAGAGGCCGTCAGATAGGAAATTCCGGCGCCATCTAGTTTTAAACAATTTAAAGCTAATATTATTATAATTTATCAGTATTATGTCGATTCGCCGGTCATGAATCAATTTCGACTTTCTGATAGTCGGTCCCATACAAATTTGGTTAGAGTGAAACCATCCCTTCTGAAGATACACCACAAAATTTCTACGACAATCATGCATGAGAAGTTCATAATAAACATAGATAAAGCGAAAGTGGTGTTTTTGGGCATCTAGTTTCTGCTTACGCCAATAAAAAAAAATGGGAGAAAGGCGTGAAAATATGTACTGTAAAATATTTTATAGAAGAAACGAGTCAAAAGCACGACTCAAAACTTGGTACTTTCTTCAAATTAAGCGGCGTTTCAGTATTTAGCCGCTTCGAGCCATCCGTGTGCATTTATATCCGTGTAAACCTTTTAATAATTAAATGTGTAGCGATGTGGGCGTCCGGTATTCCACGTAAATCGTCGATCCGGGATAATACTGATCAATATTAACGATCGTCGAACACTTCGTGCGTACCCGCCGCGGGTCGGCCGCGTTCTAAAATTGAATTAGTTACGCCCTGTGATTGGCTCCATGTTTTATTAGTCACTGATTGCATGTACGTTGATGACGTAATAAGTTTGTTCGTTATTTAAAATTGGGTGTTGATTGGTGAATATCGGTTGTATGTGGGAAATTTGGAGTGTAACCGCAATTTAACCCTACGAGGAAAGGGAGATTTTGTAGGCCTGTAGGTTATGTTGTTTAACCCTTTGTTCGTCGTTCTATTTTTTATCCTTTGACACATGTAGGTACCGGTGGTAACCTAAATAATAGATTTTCCATTGCATCTATACTATGTGTGCAGACAGGCGCTTTACTTTTTGAAAATTATTTCATCACCACTGTTCCCAGACCGGTGAAGGAAAATATCGAGAGGAAACCGGCATGTCCTAGAAACAAAAATTCGAAGTCATGTGACATCTACCAACGCGCACTGGGCTCGCGTGGTGGATTACTGTCTACTGCCTCTCACCGAGACTCCGAGAGGCTAATTATATCTATGGTGGTTGACAAGTTAACAGGTGGTAGCATGTTTTATTGTAGTTTGGTTGCCCTAAATAGAGTACTTAATTTCCTGGAATTTTGTTCAGATATTCTATCAAAAATAGTCCTAAGCGACTAGGGAGAAAGTTTTTCTTAATTAAAAAATCAATTTAAACATCTAACGTTATCTTTTGTAATCGTGTCTTCTCAGTAAAAAAGATGAGCTACAAAAAGTATCCAACTAGATACTTTTCTCATTTAAATTCGGTTCTTATAAATTATTTCTAATGAAGACAGGAGATAATGACGTTTATCCTAAAAGCGATCCTAGATGACAAAAATGTCTATAAAGACCTAATTCACGTACCAGATCCCGCCCACCTGAGAACGTATCGCCCAAAAAAGAAGAAAAAGGACCACGCGATTATAATACTAGAGGGGGTCAACTATCTGCCTTTTGAATTCACCCTAAATCGCGTTCATACGAACTGAGAGCTTAAAACTAATACATCTGGGTGGCGTGTGACTGGAGTGGGGGGAGTCTGGGAGGTGGCATGTGGTAGGAAGGGGGAAGAGGGGGGTAGGTCGGTGTTAATTATTCACATTTTAATTTACGAAGCCCGGCACTGGCCAGTCGCAACGGGGAAAAATGTCTTGCGATCATTCGACAGTTGTTTGGAATATGTGGTGATGTTATGAAGGATTGTACAGTATATTGAAGTTTTGGATCAAAATTGAACCAAATTAGATATTAGAGCTTTAAAACTACATCGTGATTAAGAAGTTACTGCTCAGATCAATCAGTTAAGCAAGGATAAGCGAGATACGCTTACTGCGGTCAGTCAATGGGAGAGTATCCATTCCTAAGACATCGAGACACTTCCGTGCCACGGCGAGAACCTCAAGCCGTCGTTCTCTGTCATAAGAACACCTATGACAATTGTAAGTTGAAGTCGTAAGCCTAAAAGCCTGACTATATATATAAAAATGAATCCCTATTTCCTTGGTCACGGCATCACGCGTGAACGGCTGGTCGGATTTCGATAATTGTTTTATGTTCGGTTTGTTATTGTCAGGAGAAGATTTTTATGATGAAAAATACAAGAAAGTTGCGGGGAAAATAAGAATTTGATGACATTTTTTTTTATCCAGTTTGAATTGAATATTCTATAGCTAAGACAGGACATCGTCTGTCGGGTCAGCTAGTTAGTTTATATTTACGATTTATGTATTGTCATCATCTTCCACTAGTTCCTGACTCTTATATAGCAATACCCTGCCGCTTCCGTAGGTGGCGGACAATTAATAAGGACTACAAATGAAGCGGATAGCCTAATTTAGGTCAATTTTACAAGGTAAAATTGAATGGAAACGATGAAGGAGGAACCTAGGAGAAATTTTATTGAACAAGTGAAGGAACAAGTGGGAATCATATCATCAGGTCTAACAGAAGGCAGATAATAGAGAACAGTGGCTATTACTCCACCGACAAGAGCTGAGCTATTATTTAGAAGAAGAATCAAGTATTTATAATGCTTAATTTTTGCGGGAAGTAAATCCAAAACTTCCGTAATTGAATGTACCTAACCGACACTACGAACTGACGGTCGTTCATCAAGAATATTATGCAACTGCGGGTAGGTACTTCGCAGTCCAAAGGTAGAATGTACCTTTGGACTGCGAAGTACCTACCCGCCAAGCCAACATTCAAACGCTACGCTCAACCCCAAACGTATTAGACATCACTTTCATGACACATGCTATGAATAAACGAAACAAAAGCAGCCCCACCTATGAATACGACCATCCCTCTCTATCACTATTGCGGAGATAAGGACAGAGATACTGCTCCTATCCGATACCGATGAGAAAAACGATCAGAATACGGACCCACGATTGCTATCTAAATAATTCAAGCTTGTATTCAGTCTCTCTAGCACTTTGCAAATTTCCATTCTCCATTTTTAAAACACATATATCAGCTTTATTACGAATGTTATAAGGGTTATTTTTCTACGCGTCACAGTTTGGAGGTGTTCGCGAAAATGCGGTGCAAACGTATGGAGTTTTTACAGGCTCTTATACGAAAATGTCGAACCGAATCGGTGTCCTCATAAGCAAAATGTATGGGACAGAAATTTAAATTTGTTGCAGAATAGGTTCAGAAGATTGGTTGGTTAATTACGTTGCAGTGTTTTAGTATCTATATGATATATAGTTGTCAGATGTCCTATATTAAACCATTTAATTTGGATTGAAGGTCGATTTTGCAACCGCTTTTTATGAGATATGAAATTAAAAAGGGATGGATGTATTGGTATTGATTTATGAAAAAGAATGATTCAACAGAGTGTATGTTAAATCATCTTTTTTGATAAAAGGACCATGTTTTAAGATAGATATTTAGTATTTCGAAGAGGGAATACTTTTTAGGGACACACATTTTTAATGCAGAAGAATAATTTATATTTATTATAAACCTGATAAACCTTAGAATGTTTTTGTTGACTTATATTGATGGTTTTAAAAATATCCGACGTTACATGTACGGTGTTAAGGATCTGAAATGTATTTATAGAATATATATTAGGATTCTTTTAAACAAAATATATGCAAAAGTTAATAGCATAGCAGATGCTGCAGCTCATTGCTATGAAGAGAGGAATTTTATTTTTATCTAGAAACATAACCCTTGTACTTCTGCTGGAATACTACTATACCCTTCTTACATTAACCCTGCGAGCACTCTCAAAAACAATGAATACGAATCGTAAAAACTGAATGACAAGATGCGGTGAGATAAGGCAGTCTAATAACCCGTCAGTGTCGATCATTGTGCGGGATGAGGCCGATTTGTAATGAAGATGTGTTTCATATGAGGCCTTTTATGATAACTCTCTCAGAATTTATTACACACCTCAATGGAGTTATGAATATGGGTTTTTATTAGGTTTCTGATGTATTTTAATTGGATGTTTTGATTTGTTCTTATGTTTTCGTGTCCTATTTGTGTAATGATGTCTGTTTTAATGATTGCCGCAGGCCCGTTAATATCTGATGTAGCTACATTTTAATAATAGTCTTCGTTATTGTAATATGATGACAAACAAGCGGCAACCAACCCTATAGATGCCAGCAACACCAGTAGCATCATTAGCGCGTAGTCATCTTAAGACCTCATGAAGCTGTAAGTCTAGGCATCCCATCCTTTCAGATGTTGCCACATCTCCAAATTATGATGTAAATATTGTCTCATCATGGTGTGGCTGGACATAACATAATATTATATTAGACAATCAATAAATAATAAAGATTTGTAATACAGTGTAACATCTAAACAAATTAACGCCTGTCATTTATACCAGTTCCAAAAATTCCCCAATTATTGCAGATCTACATCAATAGGCTCGCCCCCTATTACATGGGACCTAAACATACCGGCGAAATGTGGGTGTACATTAGTACACCTCTGCCTAACTCTGTCTAACTGCCTCGGACTACAGGCGTAATGGTATGCTACATTTCTTCATCATACTTCAAGCTACTACTCACCAAGAATCCAAAACAAATCGAAAATAAGTATGAAAAATTAGCTCCTATAATCGGTGCAGCAAAACATCGTCAGGTATCGAGCGGGTTCATTAAAAGGCCGGCGAGGGTGGGCCTTATCCAATATTTATTAACTTATTTCAAAGAAAATCGTATAATTAACACCATAGCTTCACCCCTGGAGGTAACACCCTACGCGAGAACCTTCGACGGTGAGCTAAAGAGTAATGGACGCAGATGCGACACGATAATAAAATGTTGATAGGAGAAAGAGGATGAATTGACAGACTTGTTTCTTAATCAGTATAAGTAGTTTAGCTTAAAAAAGTGGCCTTTATATCTAAGTACCTTAATGTAAATGTTTGTTAAAAATGCAGTAATAATGTTCAAATTCTAGTTCTAAATAACCTATTGCTTTGAAATGTTTACAACAACTTTGCATTAGAATATGCGGCTTTTATTTATTTTAAAAAAGGTAGCACAGAAAAATGAATGATTAATATGATATATATATGTACTTTACTTATACTTTTGTTTAACGAATGAATTTACTGAAGACACATAGTGAAAAGTAACCATTATTATCAACATACTATTATTATTTAAGCTTACTAATCAATGCTTGTCGCTTCTATAGGTATGTGATCACAATTAATTTAAAAGCTTTAAAATTCTGTAGCTCGTTTAAATCACAGCAGATTTTTTTTCACAAACAAAATGAGTGAATACAAACTTCGACAAAAATATTTTCCAAGATTTTACAAACAAAATCCGTCCAAATAAATGAACTTCTATCTGTAGGTACAAACAGGGCACGTCTGTAAGTTATTTGCCAATTATACGTCTGTCGGATCTGTTCGCATCACTCTTAGCTTTCAATTAGTATTCAGCCTCTCTCCTTACGTGTTCCAAACTTAATGAGAGTATGTGTCGGAGTCGTATTTTTGAAATTCAGACCCTTTGAAACAACATGGCCATCGCAAAAATATGTTAATGCCACCTGTGAAGCGGCTATGTGAGGAAAATTGATTAAGTTCCTCGCTAAGTTATGTATTTTTGATGTTAAGTGTAGATTATGATTACTTTGGGTGATGTTGAATATTGTAGCAGCTAGGAATACGTCCGTGTACCTAAAGGGATTACTGTTGGGAAGTAATTTTATGTGTCATCATCAACCCATTACATTATCCCACAGCTGGGCACGGCTCTCTTTTTAGAAGGAGAGAGGGGTTAGGCTATAGTCCACCACGCTATGCTACTGCGGGTTAGCAGACTTTACATGCCGTCAAAAAAATCTCTCAGGCATGCAGCTTACCTCACAATGTTTTCCTTCACCGTTTAAGGGCGTGATAACTAATGATTAATTAATAAATTTTATTTGTAGCTCATTTAAATTATACATTTAAGGCATACGCATTAGACATATCACTTCCGAATAAGTTCCTGTTAAGTTACTTAGGCAGTTTAATTTATAAAAATCCGTTTATTTATTTATTTATGCGGTAGCTTTGAATGTATTCGGAGAGTAGCAACGATTCTGAATCCGAAACGCGGTCTTACCACTTTATCACTTGTGTATTTTGATTTCGACGTAAACCAACTTCATCAGCTAATTAATAGATATAATAGAACTTTTGTTCCAATAAAGATATTAAAGATAAAGATAATACTGGTCAAAATCTGTAAACACCAAAACATCTAGTGACATGAGATCCTTTTTTTTGCAGTCGGTTATAATAGCATGCAACATTGATTGATTAAACTGCAAAATCATGCGAAATATTTTACTAGAACATTCCGGAAGGAGGAGGGTGCAAGGCCGAGGTATCGATGCACCCCATTGCCCCCGCTTTGATCTCGCCGCCGCCGATCGGCTAACTGGATTATTTAACGAGTTCTCACCCAATTCCGTTAATTGGTCGGTAATCCGTTAGGTAAATGACAGGTACAGGGTTTACGTTCGAAAATACTATAGAAGTTTAATTAGATGTTATTTGAATGTATGATGCAAAGTTTTTGAGACGATCGTTAGTAGAGAACCAATGAATGATTGAAGAAGTTTTTTTCTTGTGTCACGTGTTGGGTATATAGAAGATATATATGTATAGTATATAAGTAGAGGATTAGATACTTATTAGTATTAGCAGATATTTGGTGAGGGCTATAGGTTTAATGACCAACACCTGTTTTCATTAGGTATATGAGTTTCAAATGGAGGTTTTATATAGTGTATTTCATTATATGAGTTTCAAATGGAGTTATTATTGTTCTCCCTTTTTATTTCCCAATTTTTAGTTTTTAGATAGTTTTATTTTTTTTACATAATTTTGTCTTCTACCAATACATTATCTGTGGCTACAAAACAAATGTATTTAGTACCAAAAGTATAAAAACTGTATTGTCAGTTAGTTATTGCTTTAATGCATTCTAAATTGCTTTACTGAAAAGTGCATATTACTAAAAAACCAAAATGAATACTTCTACATCCATACTGTAGCAACAAAACCTCACTTTTTAATCCATCACTCACTAAGCCAAAGGACCACAGATCTCCGAGCTTACACGACGGCGAGGCACGCATGCATACGACTGTCGCAAAAGGTTATTTCTGCAAGGCGCTGCGGTTTTGTGGACACGCCTGGTGTGACGTACGAACTGACGTTGTGGCTTGGTACGTGTTTCTTACCGGCTTTAGGAGATCCTGTGACAATACGCAGGTGAGAGGGTACTGGCCGGTTTTGAGGTAGGACCTATTTTGTACCGTAAAGGGAACGCCAAAAGAGACGATGGTTTCTAAAATGTTTGCTCGAGTTTTGGTGTCGTAAAAGGACAATCATTACGCCAGTATTTCTTGAAGGTTTAGACAGAGCTGTACTAATGTACAGCCACAGTCTGCGTTTCGGGAGATAATAGGGAGACTAATGGGAATAGGCTTGCTCGCACGAGCCCATTCCCATTGCAACAGTCTAGTCTAGTCAAAAAAAGATGGATTTCCAAAATGGAATTTACTTGTTAACAATATAAACAGAGAAAACATTGAACGTACTCGTTTGGATTAGTCTTACTAAACTTATAGGTACATAATTATAATTAAAACTAAAAATATCAATAGCAGAGTATTGTACCCACAAATCCAAACTCTGCTATTGACTTTCATAGGAAAATCTAATAACCCTTTTGCTCGACCTGGGAAGTCAATCCGACTCCTAGCGTAGCAGTCGCGCTTACGACTTCATCAACATAAACTCCATCCATTCTGCGAACAGTTCAACAAGAGTTCCTTACCGATATATTCCGAATGTAAGTTAGAAGCTAGACCGAAGCGAAATAACACTAAATCTAGACCAACTTCGCGCGTGTTGGCTGTATATTTTAGAACTTTCTTTGTGTAGTAATGGCTGCAGTGTTAGATTCTACAAGGATTTAGATTGAAGGTTTGTATCATGTCAGATGAAGGTTTTTGACAATTATTTCATCATCATCCTAGGAAATCTTTACTATATTTCTTTTGGGTCAGATTCCAGACCAGATGCAGCTGCATATCAGTATTTTACGAGAAGCAACTGGACCTCTGGCTGGGCAATACCGATATCTTAAGGATAAACTGAGTGTTAGGCTTTTTCGGGCTTCTGATATCTTATCTTCTTAATATCTTTAGGTAACACACCATCACGCCTGTTTTCCCCGAAGGATTAGGTTAGGTGTACTAATCACCCACAGTTCGCCGGTATGTTTAGGTCTCATGTAATACTGGGCGAGCCTATATAAGTGCTTTCCGTGATCATGAAGCATTGTAGTTTCAGGTTTTATACATTTGAAGTGTTTTCTCAAACATTGCCCAAAAAGGCTTACTCATCAGCACACATGTGTTAATTAAAATTAATTCACAAACGTTTCGGTGTTAAATTATTCACAATTATAATTGTAATAATCAGGAGTCAGACCTAAGACCGTCCGAACCAAAAAGCCCGAGCCGGGCGTATTAATATTATCACATATCCGGGCAGTGGAGCTCACTGGAAGAATTTTTAATGCTATGCTTTAATTATTTTGCCGTTGGCCCCGGTTGGGCGCCAGTATAAGTTCCATTCACATTAGAGAATTCATTTTTGCTACGGCCGCGCCTACTTTCTGAATTATTAAGGTGCTTGCCGAAAACTGAAAATTGCTGAGATCACCGGGTGCCAGACGGTGTGTATTTATGAGTGCGTAAATTTTCTAGAGGTATTCTGTAACCGTTTGTACATTATAGAGGGGGCTAATTAACCGGCCGAGTTCGGGCGCTGTTAATAATGGACGAGATACTACGTACTTCTAATATTAGATAGGTGTGGGTAAAAATCTAGGGTGTGTATAATTTTGATATCGTACTGTATAAATTATTGACATCTGCTACGTGAAAAGTATCATCGTTTTCTTTTCTCGACGTTTATACGACGACGACAAAATATTTACTGTTATCATCAATTATAGGTATAGGAAATCTAAGCCCGCAATGTAAACAAATCCGAAAAAAATGTTAATTAAAATTAAATCTCACCTAGTGAAGCCGCATCACAAAGAAACAGACGAAACAAAAATGTAATATGATTAGAAACAAATTACACACGCGACCACGATAAGTCCGGCTCGCGGGAGCTAACCAACCGTGGCCCACGTTGGGCGCCACTCTGCCTTTGTCCGGCCACTTTCTTTGTATATTGTACCATTTCATGCAAAATTTAATTTCGTTTTCAAGACTCGTGCGGAATGATATTACGGTCGGCGGACGCCACCGCCGTTTGTAATTTCCCTCCTCAAGTGTGTGTGGACATCGTGCCTTTTTCATCGCATTCCGTTTCGGTGGGTGGTCACGGCACCGGTCCGGTACCGTTACGTTTATTGCGGCGTAGTTCGGAATTAAACAGTCGGATTGCAACCGCCGTTAATTACTATACACAACTACGGCGAGGTGGTTTATTGGCTGCTCTTTTAAAGCCGTGTGCATGATTTTGTTGCTTAATCAAAGTTCCCGCTGGACTTTTGATGTTCTGCTTTGCGAATTGCTTGAAATTGCATTGTCGCTCGTAATTGAATTAGAAATACCTGTTTTGTATTTATAAAAGAAACATACAATTTAGGCAAAATTCACAGAATGAAGCGTAGTAGAGTTACAGTGGTAAATACAGTTGCCAATGTTCGCTGAAAAAAGACTCCCTTTATGCTCCTCGAACAATTTCTTCAGAAATACGGCGTGTGTTTAAGTAATGGGCTTGGGCGATCTCTAAATAAAATATAAATAAATTCATACTTTCCAACAAATACATGGACAACACATAAGATGACATCTATTGAAATCAAATCCCTATTTGTGAAATCATTAGTAACTTCATAAAAATATTCGCCTGAGCAACAAGTTTCTATGCTCACGTCATCTACATGACCCACAAACCCATAGGGACATGACAAAAAATTCAATAGCCTACCCCATCTTGTAAGGAACTCCCAAATCCTTTCAACCCTTTAAGAGTTCCCCAATTTGTTATCGATACCGGTAACACGGTCCAGTGGCTCAAGGGAGACTCCCTAAAGGGATAAAAAAGGGATTCTTTCTGTGATCTACCCGCAAATCGGTGTACACACAATAGGGGGCGATTAAGGTACTTAGGTTCGACGTGAGAAAGGGATTTTCTTTTTCTTCAGTTTTTATGGCGTTTGATCGGTTTTGGGGTGGGATTGTCAAGATTTTATCTTGTATTGTGTGAAAGAAATTTCGTTAATAAAAGTGAATGTTTGCAGATTCAACGGACAATGCAATTGAATTCTTAAATGCCGAGAAGAGTAATTTGCAATTCTTGTGATCTTCGCGTCAAAAATCTTATATTTCGCGTTAGATTATGGATTAACTCATTAATCAAGCTTACCGTAGTCACTTGACAAAATCGAGTCTCCATATTTTATTATATTAATTCATCATTTAGTTTTACCCTAAGCAAACAAGTAACAACACCATACAAAGATATTTAGTGGAACACTCAATAACTACCCAAACATCCCTCAAACATGTTTACACTGGCGATCCATGTCCAGTCTTGTTCAAACAGCCACGGACAAACTGGACGGGGGCTAGATATTTGCATATCGGTCTCTTACATGTTTATTGAGGCGTCTATGAGATTACGTTGTTAATAAAGTTTAGCTAAGATGTGATGGTCATTTTGGATAGTTTTAGGATTAACGGGAAGTTTGTTTTGGGATTATTTGAGTTAATTCGACAGCTATTATGATGACATCTTTAAAATGAATAATATTGAGGATAAACTCCTTTTGATTATAGAGAAGAAAGACCAATGACTGGTGAAATATCGGTTAATTATTTTGCCGCGCTTCCTCGCGCTACTACTTCTGAATTTTTTCGAGTTATCAAAAGTCTATTATGTAGAAAAAGGTTTTGATTTCCTGTCTTTTTAGATTCTTTCTAGTAGGCACATTGCAATACTTTATGACATAATTATCAGATTTGATTTATTTATTGGTCGCAAGCATAAGAATTTATAATTACCATTTAATATTAAACAAAGTAGTAAAATATGCTAGTATAGTAAAGGAAAATTATTTTGAATGATTAAATAATTTATTTTGGTTACGTTTTGTTTCAAGATGAAAAATGGCCCTATAAAAGAACCTTTTTTATGATTTGTTTACCTTTAGTTAAGTACCTAACCAAATTGAGTATAGTTACCTATAATATCAATGAGCATGATCATCAGTTCCTATCGGTCACCTTGCAGTCTTCACCTACCCAGACAGGAGTCTTATCAATCATATAGGTGTTAGAAACCAGTAAATCATATAGGTGTTAAAAACCAACCTCAAAAATTAATCCACCCAGATAAATCTCACGTAAAGACAAAGAATAAGGAGATATAAGCTGGGTGTATTGCAAGGGTCCCGAAGCGTCCGTACGTGTACCTCGGATTAACCGGCAAATTGGTTTAAGCCAAAAGCCCGGATCACGCCGAAAGAGAATCAATCCTGATCGCTGGAGACGTGAGGGCAAGGATGGAAACGGTTGGAGTTTGAGAAACTTAAAATAGAATTGCTTGGAGGTGGAGTTTTAAAGTTCAGATAGAATTGTTCCTTAGATGACTTTATTTCTTAGAAGTTATGAGTTTTTCTGTTTTGTTTGTTAAGTACTGATTTACTAATTCAAAGAGCTTTAACTACTAGAATCATTGGTAGATTTTTTTTCTTTTAGAAGTAATTGCTAACTCACTTACCTACAGATTCAATTAACGATTATTAAGATTGGTTTACAGGTTGTCAATAATAAAAATAAATACTGTCGAATTCGTCGAGGGATTGTAAGTGTGGTCCTAATATGTCTCAGAGAAATAATTTAATAGTTTAGAAGCAAGAAACCCTCTCCTTACTTTCTTGGCACGATTTCGATTCCAATAGATTCTAATAAGATTAGTGTTGTCACACGGGTGTTAGATAAAATAGTTTGTGGCCTATAATTGGGGTTCAGGACGGTCGGACCTATGTCAAACATGACCAAACCAAAACACACTCTATCCCCTCTAATCAAAGTGTTATTTGGTGCAAAAACATTATCCACGGTCATCACTCGCATGACTAGACAATATCGACTTGGAAGGTGATCTCTCGGCACAAAGCGTAGATATTGGACCTTATGTTTCTAATTTTAAAGGTGTGTTTTGTGTGTGAATGTCGTGAATAGTTTTCTCCGATCGAGTCCTGTTTACAAATTGGATCGGTCGTCGGGTAAATCAGGGTTACCCAGTAATTGAGACTTACAGAATCGTTTGGTTTGTGGGTAGGTCGACGTGGTTGAAGGATTAGGTTGCGATATATCGCTATCTATCGATCTTGGGTAGTTTAATGTGTGGGATTTGTCTGATGGTTATGGTGGGAGATTATGGTGTTCCATATTGATGTCATTTATGTCATTAGTAACCAATGTGTCTTGTTTGGAAATTCCAACTGTTTTTAAAAGATTCTTTTAAAAGAAGAAGAAAGAAATACGTTTTGTAATATACTATTGCACTCGCTACGATTCTGATGCAGCCGAAGATTGCTTTTTAAATTGTTTCTTATTATTCGTCCAATAATACTAAAAGTCTTGAGAACTGACCGATTTAAATTATTAATGTGTCAAACAAAATCATTGAATGACAATTTGGACTCAACAAAACGTTAGAGACCCCGATTACTGTTTACTATTTTTGGGCAAATTTTGCTACTTTTTATTTCATTTACACATACAGATAGGTTTATATCAGTAAAACCTAGGTAAAAGTTGTTCTAGCTAAAACAGAATCAATACTTTACTTTCTAACTAACATCAAACGAACTTCCTTGTACGTAGGTTCTATTCCCGTGCGAAATCTACTTGTTTCGTTTGTGTTTAAACAGGATCGAATACTGTTTGACGTCTGTCTGTGTCAATAATGAAGGTTTAATTATTTGTTAGGTTTTAACTGTTTTCAGAATTTGCTGCATTTTAGGATACAGTTAAAAGTTTAATTATGACTTTATATAATTAAACTGTTATATTTATAACACATATATATATTCACACCTTCTCCCTCAGGGGAAGGCAGAAACTACAGAACGTCATTTGCTACGATTCCTGTATACCTCTTTTGCTTCGTAGTCATTCATACATCTTCTTATACGCGCCGATTGCGGGTACTATGCACCTAACCATTCTGAAGAAGCTCACAAGTCTGTGTATCATCATCAACCCATTACATTGTCCCACTGCTGGGCACGGGTCTCCTCTCAGAACGAGAGGGATTAGGCTATAGTCCACCACGCTAGCCTACTGCGGGTTGGCAGACTTCACATGCCGTCAAGGAAATCTCTCAGGCATGCAGGTTTCCTCACGATGTTTTCCTTCACCGTTTAAGCGCGTAATGATTAATTATTAATACGCACATGACTTCGAAAAGACAGAGGTGCGTGCCTTGGATTCGAACTCGAGACCTTTGACTTGGCAGTCCAATGGTCATATCACTAGGCTATCACTGCACTGCCTGTGTATGTCTATTTATAATAAAAGTCTCCTCATTATGGTTAGCTTTTTCGCCTTTATATTTCTGACTGTGCTTTAAACATTTAAAAATGGCAACCCAAATATAAATAGATTGTAATCCAATTAGGTAAATTATTGATAGTTTAACTAAAACCATTTTTAAACTAATTGTGGTATACATTATTCAAACCTGATACTACTACCTGATACTATTTGCAAAAAATGTATTCTATTCCATTTTAATCATTACTGTAACTTTCGATACTAAATATAAAGGTATACAATACTTACCAAGAAAGACAATTGCAAAGATTTATATAAACACAGAAAAGCCAACTTCAGATATATTCTTAATCAAAATTTTTAATACCACTCTCCAATCTGAAGGTACATATAACCACAACAGAAGCAAACACAGTAAATAATCCAACATAATATTTAGCGGGAGATTCGCTTCGGAAGCTCGGGAATGCACCGAACGGCGGCGATAAGGGGTTATCAAAGAATATACGAGCCCACTCGAGGTGAAGATGGTGGGACACAGAGTAAATTAGTTGGCGAAAATTGTGTTTAACACATTATTATTATAAAGGTGATTTTTGATTGCTTATATTTTATATTATAGGAGGAAAAGTTGAAATCCTTAAATAATCTAGTAATGATTTTGTAAAGATTTTGATGTTAACTGTAATTATTTTAGTGACTGTAAAATATATAAATAGAGAAATATGGAAACTTTTAGTGACATAAGTTGCTCCGAGATTTACGAATACATAATTTAGTATCTAGTCTAATAGTAATAGGGCCGTATTTGATAGAGTCAAGAGAATTTACAATGCTATGCATATGTAGAGAGGGTGAAGACAATCATATGATCGAAATTTTATGATTAAGAATTTTTTTTGGCTGTCCGTACTTCTCCCACAAACAGACGACACATAATTATTATTACATAAATAGGTACAGAAGGCAGAAAAGGCCAGAAAACATGGAACAAGGCAAAAAATACCGTCTCCAATATTGCTCTCTACACTGATATCTAAGTATCTAAAACCTTAGCCACGGAATTTATTAACTCAACTCCACCACTACGGAAAATAATGCTATCATCCATGTACACTGCAGCATAAACAAAGTGTAAAACTCAAATCCTCGTTGCAGACGGCAAGACTGAACATCTTAGCATAATTAGCCGAAAGGGGCCGTTTATTGCTAATATTAGTTGTAAGGATTAATACTAACGGGTTCAGAGCTGCGCTGGGACTGTTAACTGCTATTATCATAAGTCAGAAGCAAGTACACAATGTATTTGGTGTAGATTGGGGAGTTTTTTTTTTGGAGACATTTCTGAAGTTGAATTGCTTTTGGAGATATTAAAGAGTCAGAGGAGTTATCTGATGAAAGTGTCGTTAATCAAGTTCCTTCTTGATTCATCAATGGAAGAACTAGTGAAAGAATCATTATAATATCATCAACTCATATATTGTCCCACTGCTGGGCACGAGTCTCCGCTCAGAATGAGACGGATTAATTAGGCTGTAGTCCACCATGCTAGCCTAGTCGTTGGCAGACTTCACTCGCCGTCGAGATAATCCCTCAGGCATGCAGGTTTCCTCACGATTTTGTCTTTCACCGTTTATACGCACATGAAAAGTCAGAGGTACGTATTGCCTTGGATTCGAACTCAAGCAGTCCAATGGTCATATCACAAGGCCATACATTAGCATTATAATATAGATAAAGATAATAGTAATTAGTCTCAAATAAGCTGAATCGGTTTCAGAGCTTTTATTGTTCGCCCAGAAGCGGATAAATATTGACAAATGATCAAATGATAATGATTATGAATATTGCTGCAATCGTCAAGCTTCGTAGATGCATAAGTCTTCTCGGATATTGTTTTATATGGAATTTCATTTCAAATAGGTTTATGATATTACTATTTGGTGTGGAGTTAGCACCTAATTAATAGATTGAATAATTATTTGTAAAGCCCTGCTCACCTTGTATGTTTGTAAATATACACCTGGGTTCCACTGAATTTTTAATAGTAATTAAGTACTTTATTATTGTAATATATTTTGACTTTTTTTTGTGTGCTCGGGTGTCTTTTTACGAATAAATTTAGTTTTCTTTCTTTCTTTCATTGAGAGAATTGGTTGCTACTATACGAATCAAACAGCAAACATTTCGATTAAACCATTTTTTCTCTAACCACCCTAACTGTATAAAAATTAAATCAATCCTCTAACCTACTTATCATAAACTTGGAAACAATTTTGATACTTGGCCGGCGCTCAATCGCGATACTTAATTGAAACTCATCGACTCGGATAATACTCGTCTTAGGGACGAAGCCACAATACGTATCGGTATGTATATATTCTAATGCAGAAATCCAAAAACATTACAAAAGCCACCCCCTTGAAGCTCCCGTCTGGATGGTGGATGCGGGCAAATCTTCGAATTAATTTTACTGCCGAAATATGCAAATTTGGAGATATAGCCGCCTAATAACATGTACAAAAGAGTGGTGACTCGGGCGCGCGAAACACTTAGACTATAATGTGGTGGGTTTCGTGATAGTTTTTTGCCTAATTGTTCTGTGCCTCTGAGAGGTTTTCATTTGTCTATCTTTGTATGTTATTATTATAATTATGAGCTGTTCTGCCTATTTGCTATATTGCGCAATATAATTCCAAAAATTCTTGAAAAACTATTCGAATGTGGCTAATGCGCAGTGTCATTTATAAATATGTCATAGGTTGCGGAAGCGGAAAGTAAGTTGCTTTTTCGGATGATTCGATATCAGATGGATCTAGGGAGCTAATATACATGTGGCTATATACTTTTGCCATCCTATTAATCTGGTCCCAGCTACTGTTCTTTCTTTATGGGATAACTTGGCAAACGAGCAGGCGAGCTACCTGATGGTAAGTGGTCGTCGCGCCTATGGACATCTACCAAAAGGGTTGCAGATGCGTTGCCTAGCCTATTTAAGTAAAAGCAAGGGGTAAGAAGAAGGCAGGAGACTGAAGGAGGAATTGGGACTCCGGCGCTCCACATGTTTACAATGTTTCTTGTAAGAGATTATTAAAGTCTGGCAGTCTTACCCACCAAATATCAAAGAAGAGTCCCTTCTGCACGTTGTCACCTAAACAATAATCTATGACTTAATCGTTACCTCAGGCTAACGTTATAGCCGCTTCGAGGAGCTTAATAGGTTACAAAATTTACCGTGATAGTAGAAAATACACGATGCTTACGTGCCAGCTTTCTCGGGAACTTATCAGGCTTTATTAGATTTCAGGTGTTTAGTTTCTTCACTAGACGTGGTTAAGCCTTCATTTTATAGTTGAAATTTGTTTCACTATATTGGCCTTTGTTTCGAAGTTTGTTGGGAGCGGATTTATTTGTGTTTTTTTACGGAATTTGTTGGGAGAAATGAGACGTGATCTTAGAGATGATGGTACGAGAAAATTCTTATGTCTGCTCGACATTGTTTTTTACATGTATTACGCCATTATTAATGCGGCACTATTAAGTCTCATCATTAACATTTTTAGCCTATAACAGTCCATTGTTAGACTCTAATGGACGCCATATATATCCAGATATGTCGAAGATCTATCTCAATATTTCTTAAAGTTCATTTCAATTTTAATTCAAATACATAAAATATAATTCATTCAGTATTCCTTACTTGCATAGCACGGTCTCCTGGCCAGTTCCAAAGAGTCCTGCTCGACCCCATCTGGATGGCAGCTCAGCGATTATGACCCCTCGGGATCCCCATACGCAGAACCTGCTGCCGCAGTTGCTGCTCATGATCCGCTCCACTTCAAACGAGGGCGGGGAGAGGAAGTGGAGTTTCTGGAACAAAGATGTTGGATTAAGCACTTCCAAAATCTTGAAAAATATTATTTTAGGTTTTAAATGGTGCTTTGATACGTTAGCTGCTGTGTTTGATCAGGCACCGGTGACTGACATGTCCGCTAATTGGATAATAGTCTAATTTTTTTTTAAGATGAGGCAGTGAAAAATTGCAAAGCCGTTGAGATTTAAATGTTCGGTCTTATATAAAAATATAAAATATCTGTCAATTGTGGACTGATTCATTATCATCAGTGGACATGCACGGAATGATGCCTGTATTTTGTCCACTGCTGACGTAGGTCCTAGCTCTATTAACCCGAGTTGCTATCAGCCTTCCACGATTCGTCCCTCCACCTAACCAGCAGGCGTCATACTACACTTACGTTACTTTACGTCACTACGTTTGCCTAGACTGGACGGATAAACTTTGTCAATGAAAAACGAACTCTATTTGACAATTTGCTGTGCCAAATATAGCTTCAATAAATAATGTTTAAAGTCTGTAACTATTTTCAGTACATAAACAAATAACTATTAAAGCAAGTCCTCAATTCGCAAGCTCAAGCAGAGCTGAGTCTCGATCCCGATTCTATTTCACACTCCGCGATCAAGGCAACTTTTTCAATTTCCTTTAGAAATAAGCGCTGCGCGGACCGCGGGCGGCCGTCAAACGATAAATGATTATAACTATGACGTCAAGGGAAACGAGCCAAGGCGCCGGTGTAATGAGAAATAAGGCGAAAAAATCCGACTGAGGCAGGAAGCCGAGAACGCTTCCTACTTTATTTTTTGTTCCTTTTATTGATTAAAAAACTTTCCTAATCATATTTTTCCTTCGTCTTGGGAGATAGTTAGGTTATCGGCGCTGCTGTGGATTCCGATGTTGATTGTTTTTGTTTTTTGATGTATTTTTAGGATGTTGTTGTTTAGACTTGTGATTTAAATACGATAGTTAAATCACAGTACCAACTGACTGGAATTATTTCCAGTTAGTTGGTACTGGTCTGATAGTATGCCGACTTACAGTCTGATTTGTTTTTTAGACCACTCTTGCTACTTTACAAAGGATTGATTTCCTTTGTAATAAAATTTCTGTTAAGATATAGATCTGCCTCATTGGTTTAGTGGTCCTAAGCGCGACTGCTGCGCTAGAGGTCTTGGTTTCGATCCCCAGGTCGAGCAGTGTTATTGGGTTTTCTATGAAATCTTCAGTAGCAGCTTTGAGTCTGGATTTGTGCCCGGTTTATGGCAATAGGCTTGCCCAGGGGGCAAGCCTATTGCCCCCTGGGCAATAGGATGGATTCCAGTCCAGGATTACATGGAACCTAAACATGTGGAATGAAATGAATTTGGATGCAGGTACTTTAGTACAACTCTGCGTAACACTTCGGGGAATACAGGCGTGATGGTATGTTAATGTTAATATAGATCATCATATTCTTCAATTAAATTGAACCGGACTTCGTCGTACTGAATTTTAAGGAAATCGAAAGACATTTCTTCTTTTCTTTTATAGGAAAGGCTTAGTTAGATATACAAGTTTGTATGCACACCATTCCTTTAGGGAAGACAGCACTAGCTCAATATAAACTACATACACAATCCAAACTTCAGCTTAAGGCCCTGCTTCGACAATCTGCTCCAAGATTTCCATTTTTGAAAACTCTCACAAATTACACAAGGTATATTCTAAGCCAAACAAACCTAAATCAATGCACAGCCAAGCGCCATCCAAACCAGATATTAATAGTCTAATCGCGATACTAACTATTGCACTGTTTCCAGTACATTAACCGCTACGCAAACTTGCCAAGCACAGCCCCTGTTTCAAACTGTTCAATGTAATATAATGGTCTATAAATATACGGATGGTCAAAGGTTTGCATTGGAGTTGATTTTGAATACTTGTCAAGTTGGCCATATCACAAGGCTATCACTGCACCCATGTATCTGTAATGTGGACTTTTTAGACCAAGTTACCCCGAACTGTTTGGTTGATTCTTGACGGCAATCCCTAGTATTTATGACTATTTTTATTAGTATCACTACATAGTATAAAACAAAGTCGCTTTCTGTGTCCCTATATCCCTTTGTGTGCTTAAATCTTTGAAACTACGCAACGGATTTTGATGCGGTTTTTTTTTTAATAGATAGAGTGATTCAAGAGGAAGGTTTATATGTATAATACATACATATTTTAGTATAGAAAAGCCAATAAACCACGCGGGCGAAGCCGTGGGCGGAAAGCTAGTTATTAATAATCGTTACTTTACTGATTACTAATGCAAGGACTTGGCTACTTATTTTTCCTGAAACTGACTGAAAAAGCATCATATTGCTAGCCTTTTCCCAGCTATATGGAAGTCGGCTGTCTCACTAAGTATTTTGTAAATCAATGTTTTACATGAAGCGACTGCCATCAGAGACCTCCACAACTGAATTCCTGGGCAATATCGATAGACAGGTTGCAAAGCTTTTTTTTTTATTTAAAAAAAAAAGATTACTAGGAATGTGGGTCGCACATTACTAGTCATCTTGTTAACCTCGTACTAAGCTAAACGCTTGTATTACGAGTGGGTTCACGTTGGTAGTGCAATGGGTGGGTTTCAAACCGGCAACCTCATGATCGCAAGTCCGAAGCCTAGCCATTAGGCTACCGCCGCTTCAAACCGCCGCTTTCTGGCTTTTGATTCAATCGAATAAAACAAATCATTAAAATACGTTATAATTATATTAAGATAATATAGACAGTCCATAAAATCCACCGGGTAGGCAAATCAAAAAGATGTGTAATGAACGAATACTCCCAGAAATATATCTACACGAAAACACAATAGAAGTTTACCCCCTTAGGCCATTATTTAAAACATTGAAAAACCCAAACGGCCACAGTGCATTAGCGGGTGATTATCGAAAAGAATCAAAGTGGGTTAACCCTTCCGAACGTTTTGACCCGCGCGGTAACGTTAAGTTGGGGTCAGAGTGACAGCGACAGCTAAAAATGGGTAACTATTCCAAATAATAAAGATAAATTAAGTATATCATAAACCTTTTACTACAAGAAAAACTGTAACCTGTAACTGTAAACTTAACTAATAACCTACCTATAATTATTATTACTCTGTAAGCTTTTCTAAAAATAAATAACATTATAAACAACACCTGAACCTGGTGTATGTTATTCTTAGAGCGGACCCCAAACACACACAGCACGACCCTGTTGTTTCAATAGATAATTTTAACTCTTGGCCAAACCAAGACCAAAAAGATATCTGTCACTTTCTGATGTCATACAAAAAATCCCGGCCAAGTGCGAGTCGGACTCGCGCACGAAGGTTTCCGTACCATTATAAAACGGCAAAAATCATATCTGTTGTATGGGAGCCCCACTCAATTTTTTTTCTGTTTTTTAGTATTTGTTGTTATAGCGGCATCAGAAAAACATCATGAAAATTGCAACTGTTACGGTTCATGAGATACAGCCCGGTGAAAGACGGGCTCGGTAGCTAAGTGGCGCTAGAAAATTCATATCTTTAAAAGGGGGGATAATTTAATCGAGACTTTTATGCTGTTGAATTAAAACGAACATTGCATTGAATAATGTACTGCAATATTTGAATAAATAAAATAATTATTGCCAGCAATATCTTTATCTCCGTCACTGGCACCCCACAGTGTGAGCAAGTTGCACGATGTGGTCACAGCGGGGCGGGCATAAATTCAGACGACGAAAACCTCGGACAGTTCCGAAGCGTTGCCTACGCGGAGCGATAATGGCTTCGAATTTCGCGCCTAAAATATGGCCGTTTACTTTTCCGAAAAAAAGGATTACTTATTTTATGGTGGTTGAAAATTAAAACATAGCAGATAATTTAAAAATAATAATACCTAATATATTATTGATACGCCACGTCAGTGATAGCCTCGTGATATGATCATTAGACTGCCAAGTCAAGGGTCTCGAGTTCGTCACCGCTGACTTTTCGAAGTCATGTGCGTATTAATAATTAATTATCACGTGCTTAAACGGTGAAGGAAAACATCGTGACGAAACCTGCATGCCTGAGAGATTTTCTTGACGGCATATGAAGTCTGCCAACCCGCAGTAGGCTAGCGTGGCGGACTATAGCCTAATCCCTCTCGTACTGAGAAGAGACCCTTGCCCAGAAGTGGGACAATGTAATGGGTTGATGATATTGATGCCGAGTCATAGCAGAAAAAAATACTTCGTTTTTACAAAACCTTCTTGACTATTGATGGTTGATAATTTTGATTTAGCAAGCAAAATTACACCTTGATATTACAATATGTTAGTGGCATTTAATCTTACAGTCAAAACCAGTTTCGTGAATAACCTTAAAGTTATTAATTTATCTATGCTAATATTATATCGAGGATAGATTTGTATTTTTGTAACGAATAAACTCAAAGACTACTGGACCGATTTAATTCTTTCACCACTGCTACATAATCTCTGCGTATCATAGGCTATTTATTAACTTGCGGGATAAACGGGATCCTATGCGGGTGTAGTCGCGGCAACTCTCTAGTCTATACTAATCTTATAAGGTGGTATGATTCGTTTTATATATTAACGAGACAGATATGAAAAAAAAATATTTGAATTTGATAGCCAAATTCTTGAGGCGGTATATAGATTTACTCTCATGCTACGACTGTTAAAAGCTGCTTAGCCTAGTATCTAAATAATAACCCTAGCATCTAAAGGGCTAAAACCTTAAAACCAAAAATAAATAAATTATAAATGCAAATTCTCCAACAAAAGTACAATAAAAATAAGAGCCGGGGATTACTGCGGTTACGTATTAAAATTCCTGATAGGTACACACATCGCCGAGCCTCGTACAATTAAGCGAAGGTGGGTGTCTAAGGGGTCCCCGCGCAGCGGCAGGGTTATTCGCCATATTTAATAAAATAATAATATTATGAAAAAAAATAAATTATTCAACCCGCGTACGTCCGTGTATCGCGATCGGTGTCCCAGCCAGATATGTATAAATTTTTTTTTCGCTATTCTGTTTTACGTGACCGAGGAACGGCTCGCGAAGATTGCCAGCGCGGTGCATGTATTCAAATAATTGTTTTTGTTTTTTCGTTTTAATTCTTCCACCGGTGGAATTTTAATGATGCGTTTGTATAAAAGATTGTACGTTGCTAAGCGCTTGTATACAATTTTCGCAGCAGGATTAAAAGGGAAAATCGCCTTTGGATTATGAGCGGTCAGTATTTATAGATATGAGAATCTCTCTTCATCATATTACTCTGTGAATGTTCACTTTGGAACATGGTCAGTAAATTAAAATTGTGATGACACATATGCCAAGGTACATTGACAAATTTGAAATTGACGTGTGTATGAAAAGATGTATGAATGTGGAAGAAGCGAATGCGATATGCAAAGAGTCGAAGCAAGTGGCGGTCTATAGTTTCTGCCTACCCCTGTGGAAAAAAGGCGTGAGTGTATGTATATATCATTGACAAATAAAATAGCAATTACATATAAAATCCTTAGAACACTTATTTTTAATTATCTATTGACTGTGTTCTCTTTGGTCCTTGGAGACGAATATTACAAATGTATCATTTATCCTTAAAGTATGTGTTGTTCGAGATTTATGTTTAAGAAAAAGTTAGCTAGTTATTAATAATAGCACACATGACTAATAAATTCATGAACAAAGTCTATTTCGTCCTAAACTCAGATAGCCTGGTTTTTTCAAGCTAAGGCCAAAAACCAACAACTTAAAGAACCTGTTAAAGTCTTACTACGATAATTAATAAAGTACTACTAAACTTCACACATAAACCGATCCGGGTGCAGCGCTAGTTATTATGAATTAAATGCACTAAGTCGACACGTAATTAAAGTTGGTGCCGCTACTCGGCGATAGATGGCGCTAGTAGTAGGTACGAATTTTTTTTTAAAAGCTTATGAATAAAAATTATGGATTCTTATTTTTGAACTTTTTGTTGTTACAGACGTATTGTATAGTAATTTCATTCGTTAATAAAATTAAAATCATAACCAAATAGAGCTTTATTCAGATCATCTGGGAACTCGAAACAAATGTTTTCAAAACCATGAAATGTGAGTTTTTATTTATTTAATGATAAACTTCAATAATACTGCGAATACCAACTATTAAGTTTAGTATGATCACATACTGTTATAAAAAGAAAGAAACGACCGATACTTCAATCGAGTACAGCTGCGAATGCTACGGACAAAGAAATTGCTACGAAGCCTACGAAGCTGCTACGTCTTCGTAGCTTCTTCGCGTGTAGGTGCTACGCGCTACGCTTTGATCACGTTCTTACGCGGTGTCATCATTTAAATCAGATTTTGTATTATTGACAGTGACGGCAGAATAACCTACTAAAGGTCTAAAATTTTTGCAAACTAGTACTTTAACCCGTCAAGCCCCCATAGTCAGTGAAATAAGACATTTTACACAGTAAATGACAGGAACGATCAAAGAGTTTTATTCCCATAAGTTCGACCAATCTCGAAGGCTTTTCTATTAATTGCCTTGTTCCTTTGTTCTGGTGATCTATTCCATAAGTATCGTCAAAGTTTAGGTTGGCTATCGTTTCGAAAACGGACTAATAAAATCTTTGTAAAGACAGAAATAAGAATCAATATCACTGTCGTACATCTTATTCAACTGAAATTCTCGTATCAATAACTGATGACTTCCAAACATGATATAGGTACCTACAGCCCATAACTTAAAACAAAAAGGCCACATTTCAAATCGGAAAGAAAGCTTATCAATATGAAAAGCCAGCCAACTTAGTGCGCCCACCTTTATTAAAAAAGTAACAAAGGAAAAACTCGCTACCACCATTAGCGCCTTCTTCGCAAGTTGTGAGGTCCACCTGTCCCAAAAACACCAGGGTGCGACATCGAACCGCGAATAGTTACAAAACTTCGGACATAAATCAGCCAACTCCAACGCTACGTAGTCTCCTCAGCACCATTAGCATTTTTTATGCATAGGAATCGATCCAGCGACCGGCTAATGCCTCCCACGATACATTAATATCTTAGTTTTTATGACTCTTCTGCAACAATTCGTCTCGTATCGCGCGGTATAACCACCGCGGCCAGTTTACCCAATTTTTCGCTTTATAACCAAGTGTTAAAGTTGCAATTGGTTTGTTTTAGAGAATTTGGGATGTAGATTTACTCGCGGATTAGGTCGTGTTTACAGTTTAGCTCAAAAGTTATGCTATAACTGTGAAGTGTACAAATATTTGGACTAAGATTGGATTAAGGTGTGTGAGGTGGTGATTTTAAGATGAAACGAAATTTTATGAGACATTTTGTAATGTTTTTTGATAAGATTTGTGGGTTCACTTGTAGGATTTTTTTTTTCAAGAATACTAGCAATGTGGGTCACACATTACTAGTATTCTTGTTAACCCCTAGTACTAAGCTAAATGCTTGTGTTACGAGTGGGTTCACGTCGGTAGTGCAATGGGTGGGGTTCGAACCGGCAACCACATGATCGCAAGTGCGACGCCCTAGCCATTAGGCTACCGCCGCTTGACTTGTCGGAATTAAGATTTATTTCGGGTTACTATGTTAAATTAAAAGTACGTATACACATAATCTTATCCTATGTGTATGCAATGATTTCAAAATGGTTCATTTTTCACAATTTTGTCTACAATATCTGAAAGTTTTTGTCATTAATTGTCATAGCAGACTTCGTCCCCAGATCCTTTTTTTTATTTTACTGCTTATAAAATAAATTATCACACACCTCAGTCTTAAACACGCCTTTAGTCAAATCGGAGTTGATAATAGGTGGATCTGGCGATTTCCTCAACGCCGCCATTTTTCTTTCACGGCCACTTAGAGATTAAAAGTTTGGAGAATGAAACGTACAGAGGTTCTTTGCTAATTTTAACGTATCGGAGCATCGGGTGTTTTAAAAAGTTTTGCAGTGAAAATATAAGCGTTGGATTTGGAGTCGAGACATATTGGCAGTGATGATTTGCGTCAGGCGGCTGTCAGCCACTGTATGAAAACAGCTGAAGATCAGGCTCTGGCGTTCACTTAAGAAGCCTACGTCCAGTTACTTATAATGTTCCCACTGCTGGGATAATTCCTCTCGATGAGAGGCCGTGGGCCGTAATCCACCACGCGGGCTCAGTGCGGGTAGATGTAGCATGTCTTAGATTTTTTGGTTCTAGGACATGCCGGTTTCCTCACTATCTTTTCCATCTTTTCTTTACACGAAGTAAAGCGCCTCTCTGGGTTCAAACTTACGACCTACAATTAAGTTGCGGTTACTAACCACTGGACAACCATCACTCCATATAAGAACCAATAACCTTTTGTATGAATTTCTATTTTCCACTGATTCTCTGCCTCTGATCTGACTGCGTCGTTAGTCTAGTGGCCCGAGCGCGACTGCTACGCTAGAGTTCTTGGGTTCGATTCGTAGGTCGAGCAAAGTGTTATTGGGTTTTTCTATGAAATTCCCAGTAGCAGCCGGAGTCTGGTTATGTTCCCGGTTAATGGCAATAGGCTCGCCCCCTAATCATACCGGCGAAATGTGGGTGTACCGCTATAGTACACCGCTGATTAACCCTTCGGGGAATACATGCGTGAGCGTATGTCCTATTTTCCACTATATTTCTTCACTCCACCTACTTACACAACACTGGATCATCAATTTGCCTCTAAAGCAAAAATATGAACGATATTACGTTAATATACAATACAGCACGTTCGTATTCCACCCTGGCGTTGTGCCAGGCTCCGTTATCGGAGCGTCCTCTGAATATTATGACCAATACTTTAGCTTGGATTAAAAACTTGTATAGTTATTCTAATAGGCACTTGGTTATTTTCACACTTTTGGTAAATAAATTGGCTATTTGTGATGGTTTTTTATAGCGAGTTTAGCATGGTGTGGTGTGAAGCGAGATACTAATAATTGTTGATTGCATAGATTTTTTTAGTAAGCAGATTTTCGATATTGTTGGATGGACGTATAAATAATGGAAATACAATTAAGTGACAAGTAGGTTGAAAAGTAGGTACCACCTTACCACCAGAGTAGTCGTCATATTTCAACCAATTTACACAAAACCTTAACTAATTACACACTTAAACTTTTCTCATGAATGACACTATTGGTGATAAACGCATGAAAATCCGTTCAGTCCGCTGTTCATCAGACAAACGGACAGACGCGACAGGGGACTGTTTTATGATTATGTAGTTACTAGCTTTTGCCCGCGACTTCGTCCGCGTGGAATAGATTTTTCCCAATCCAGTGGGAATTTCCCAAAATATCGTTATAAATTAAAGCCTATATGTTATTCTGATGTATAAACAATAATACTGTAAAGTTTCATCAAAATCCGTTTAGCAGTTTTTCCGTGAAAGAGTAACAAACATCCGTCCATCCATCCATCCATCCATCCTCACAAACTTTCACATTTATAATATTATATTAAGTAGGAAGGATAGGATAATGACTATGTTAACCTACTTAGGCAGCAGAAACCTACAGGCTGATCAACTGATATGTGTCATATTGAAATAATATTTATTTGAATGAAGCTGCTTTTCAACCGACTTCAAAAAGAAGGAGTTAGCGACAGCAAAATAATCACTCAAATTGAAGTCACCGACTTCACAAACTGTTTTAGACATAACTTATTTTATTATTTTTTGAAGGCGGTTTAACTTTTTTGTTAAAAGTAATTTTTAGTTATGCATTGGACCCATAATAGCAAGTATTTGCGCTCTTACAATAACAAGCTACTTACGTACATTGTAATGCTCTCTTTAGGAATGCATTTTAAATGTTTCGCTTCCTCATAGTCCAGGCCAAAACCTATAACTGCTAGCATTATATCCAACTCCAAGATGGCTGTCAAATTATCTCATCATATATAATTAATAGGATGGTATCTAAGCGGCGCATACGACCACCGATAACTTGGCACGACGCCATTTTGTCTACCCCCACCTAACATATCGCTGACGTAGTGGTTTGAGGAATTTGTATCGTACATACGAAGGCGGTTTTTGTTTATGACAAGTTTATCGATAGCACAAGAAAAGCAAACTTCGGCGCTTGGAGTTGAAATAGAGAAAATATAGAAACGGTCGAACTAAATGCAGTTTTTTGTTGGTCTAAATATCATCAGGATTATGTCCCTGAAAGATGAAGCAGACGTCTGCTGACGTACATCCACGCCCGTATTCCTCGAAGGGTTTGGCAGAGGAGTACTAATGTAACCCCACACTTCGCCGGTATATGTTAGGTCCCCTGTAATAGGTGGCGAGCCTATTGCCATAAACCGGGCACAAATCCAGACTTCAAGCTGCTACTGAGAATTTCATAGACAAACCCAATAACACTTTGCTCAACCTGGGGATCGAACCCTGGACCTCTAGCGTAGTAGTCGCGCTTAGGACCACTAGACGTATGAGGCAGTCATATTGAGGGTTACCATTTAATAGGGAGTTTATTGGACAGTAATCGGACACAAATCATTGCAACTTTAGTCAAATTTGATCGCCAAGTTCGTTGTCATTAAGTATATTTGCGTTTCGCTCACTGGAGTTGACGTCACTAATATTCGTAACAATTCGGACAATATGGACATAGTAGAATTCATTGTTCATACAGCACATTAATATGACAATTTGTTGCAGTGTGGTGTTACAATACTTTTTTTTTCTGAAATCGGTATCAGGGCTTCTGAAGCCAATTTGGACTGGCTTAAAGAGCCCAAGACAGGCAAAAACAAAAGGCCATTAACTCCCAAACAATCCAGCACAAACAAAATTTTCCGGTAACTTGAACATGGGATATTATTTTTAATATGAAAAAAATAAACGTTGAACCGTTCGCGGAATCGTTTCGGCCATCTTTCCATTACCGCAAATTACCGGGAGAGGTCACGGCTAAATAACGTCACGTATTTAATTACGAGCTCTGCGGAGCCTCAAAAGTGACGCTTTTGAATTGAAAGCTAGAGTTTTGGGACACATTGGCTATGTGGTTCGGGAACTTGCAATAGCCTATGCTGGAATGCTGGCTAAGCCTGCTACCTTCATGTAACATGCACGTATATGGTAAGCCTTTGCTAGTAAGTCAACGACGAGGTCTGTTCCAGGGATTGCATTTGTACAAATAAACGACATATCTTCAGAATTATCCTTTTTATTGAAGCTTCCCCTGTGTCCGGTAGTTTGGTCGTTTTAGCTATCTTGGCACTACAATTTTTATTTAGGGTGTTATGAGTGATAGAAAGAAAGAAATAAAGAAAAAAAAATATTTGGACAAGATCCGTACATCACACAGATAACATAAATTAATTTTAAGAAAAAAAAAAAAATAAACATTATCAATATGATAGCTGTCGATAATAGCACCAAAAAACAATGGGCCACTTGTGAAGAAGTTGTGGGTACAATATAGCATAATGGTCATTTAATAAACCCATTTACTATGTAAGTGACAGGGATCAGAGAACATTTCTCCGTATATTATGAAGAAGGGCCAAAATGCTTTTCCCATTTGCCATTTGTAAGTGATTGAAAACCACATTCATTCATGCTAAACATTCTCCTTGCCTGTATATCACAACAGCCGGAGGTCAATCGAGACGACCACTCTAATGTTTACTGATAAAAAGAAAACCAATTTGTGTTCCCACCCCCTACCGCCCCTGCTACAAAGGAGCGCTATCTAGCGATAAATTATCGAAATTATTGCATTAAAAATTCCATCTAGTAAGTCAAAGCGAGCCATTATGGCCGCTCTGTGGCGCGCTCAAAAGAATAATGTCGTAACTACATTGTTCTAAGAACACTTTGTGACGTTATATATGTTATTTTTCTTGGTAAACGTTATGGGAAACCGTTTTTCTTTCGGAAGAGCGAGATACTTTGATACATTTAGGTTGTGTCGGTTTGAAAATTATGTTTTAAGTTTTAATAAATGTTTTGCTTCTCTTTTAATAAATTATTCAGTATCGTGCTTCAGCAGACACTTCGTTAAGGAGAATGTACGTTATTATATATTTCAAATATATCCATCTCTTACCTGTTTTATCAAAAAAAAATATTTTACTGTTCTCATCTAATGTGCCTCTTAATTACCTATCTCTTACTGACGTATTAAGTAATTTATTTGTTTCTCTTTTCTTAAAATTACAGTTCAGGTAAAACTTATCTAACTATTTTATCGCTATGGAGTTCATCTATAACTCATAATATATGTATTACAAAATATACAAATATATTACAAAAGGTGCGTGCCTCATATTCCATCTCGATTTCAATGGTTATTAACACTAGGCTACTACTTATCGAATAATCATATTTAAAACAAAACACAAGAAGGAAAAATTCGACTGCGGGCAGGATTCGAACCTGTTTCTTCGGGTTCGGTACACCAGACTCTATGACCGCGAAGCCACCGCGAGTCCCACTCACCAGGTCGAAAGCCTTCACATTTATAATTCACGATTTTGAGGTGACATTTAAAATCTTTGCACGGAAAATGCCTAAAAAATACAAAAAGATAATAAAACACAAGAAGCCCATATCCCATATTAACCATCACACCTGTATTCCCCAAAGGGTTAGGCAGAGGCATACAAAATGTACACCCACGCTTCTCTGGTATGTTTAGGTCCCATGTAATAGGGGGCGAGCCTATTGCCATTAACCGGGCACAAATCCAGACTCCGAGCTGCTACTGAGAATTTCATCAAACTCATAACACTTTGCTCAACCTGGCGATTGAACCCAGGACCTCTATACCTACCAAATCCCATATACCTACCAAAATAATCTAGCTTAAATGTATACCTTCTTAACATTCCCAAACGGTTCTCCACAAATTCTCAGAGAGTCATAATCCTGCATATCGATATATAACTACGTTGCACCGAAGCTGTTAGGTGCAGCCAATTTCCTGGGGCGGCTCATTCTAGCTAATTTTCATATTAACGAACACGTCCGCCCGGTTTGAACCATACGACTTGTCTGCCTTATTAAGGCATTGTTTATTAACTGTGAAGTTTCTTGTTTAAAGAGGCAGTATAGGTAGTTTGATTTTATAACATACAATCACGCCTGTATTACCCGAAGGATTAGGCAGAGGTGTACACCGACATTTCGCCGGTATGTTTAGGTCCCATGAAATAGGGAGCGAGCCTATTGCCATTAACCGGGCACAAATCCAGACCCCGAGCTACTACTGGGAATTTCATTGAACCCAATCAAGACTTTGCTCGATCGAACCCAGAACCTCAAGCGTAGCAGTCCTGCTTAGGAGACGGTTGGGCAGAGGTGTACCAATGTACACACACGTTTCCGCGATATATTACGGAGCCTATTGCCATTAACCGGGCACAAATTCAGACACCGACATGCTGCTACTTATAGAAGCTTATTACAAATAAAGACATTTAAACTTGAACTTGAACTACCAAGATAGGTCATCCCTTTGTGTCAGGAGTTAGTTCCTTCCCAGCAATTTTACGATGTAATTATTGTTACTCAGTCACAGATTTAAGAAAATTCCAAAGTCTAAAAATTACTAAACTAGAAATGAGATAGCTTTATTACGTTGGTTGTAGGTACTGTGATAGTTATCATAGGGTGTGTGTGGGAGAAAATAATGTACGTATGTGCATGAACTTGTGTTTGTGTGTTTATGTACATACTGCCAAGATCTGGCCAGCTATTTAATTTAAAATAAGAACGCAGGCAGTAACAGTATACTGTCGATGATGTAGGCCAATATTGTTCGCCTTGTTAATATAAATTTTGCACGGGCCATCGCCTACCGTTGCGTGGAAACATTAAAAATATACTTAAATTAAATTCGGCTGTGTATTTTGGTGGTGGGTTCCGTTGGTTATTTTTTTTAATACCATCGGCCGGGTCTGAAAGAGGTGTAACGTTGTATACCTACAGTTCGTTCCATTTTGCCATTTACCGGGCACAAATCCGAACACTGAATTGGGAATTTCATGGAAAAATGCAATAATTCTTTGCTAACCCAGGAACTTAAGCGTAAAAAAAAACGGAATTTTTAACGTTACTTCTTATAAATTAGGGTTGAAAGATTTTAAAGCGTTAAAAATACTATTATAATAAGCGTGGCACGCGAAGCTTATAGCCTTATAAACCGATTGATCAGTATAGTTATTAAACAGCAATTAGTACCTTCGGCTGTTCAGAACAGTAAAAAACTAAACGCTAACATACACACACAACACTAACAAAATAAAGCTATCGAAAAATCAATTTAAATATAATTCTAACTCAACACTCCAAATAATTGGTTTCTAATTTCCAACAGATCCCTAACGACGAAAAATCGCTTGCGACTAATAAACGTTCCCCGCTAATTCATCATTGTTTTTTCACTAATAAAAACACGACAAAAACACATCTTTTCTCAACCTTCACCCTCGTCCGTAGGGAGGCGACACCTAACAGGTGAAGTGTGAATAAAAAACGTTCAGTAGTCGATTTGTTTGTTTGTTGAAATCGTAGCAGGAATAGGCTTGCTTTATTCATTGTAGATATTGCTTATCAGGTTATATTTTTAATAGGAACACTTTTTTACACAGGAACTAAACATGCCGGTGAAATGTGTATATACATTAGTACCCCTCTGCATTATCCTTCGGGGACTACAGGCGTGATGGTAGGATAATTATTTATGAAATAGATCTTCTAAAGAAACTTTAACAAGACAATATCAGGTTTTAAAAACGTAAAGAATCTAATTCAAGTAATGGAATTAAAAAAATAATATAATAAAATGGCCAATTAAAATAATGTTAACAAAGTACAACACACTTATAAGAAACGATAAATTCACTATGTAGTAAGCTTATTTATTGCTTTATTATGAACTGAAAAAAAAAGCGCGAATCCGTGAAAGAAGTACTAGTGGGTAATAACGGCCTCAGCTCGTATAGATTGAGAATATTTTTAAGTGATGTGCTCGCAGCAAATAATGAAATTATACCGGGAGGGGAGAGTGGGGAGAGTAGGCCCATCTCTCGCTTTTTCTTTTGTTTGTTTATTCGTTATTTATCGGTAGATCGAGGAGCCACGTTATAGATTAACATCAAAGGCATTTTACGGCGTATACGATCTCGTTAAAATTGAATGGGCTCCCATAATGAGGGGGAATTGGTGTTTGGATCAGGTATTTCTTGGAGCTTTTTAATAAACTTGAAAGAAGTCGAAAATATATGCTAAAGGTATAGCTCAATTTCGTGCTGTTAATTTTGCGAAGTTGTTCAAATATTTTCACAGGGCAAAGAAATAATCCGATACGTACTTATTATTGAGGACATTATTGAATGTTGGCACGAATTTATGGCTTATTTTAATTTCTTATCGGTTGCAATGTTTAGGTATTTAAATAATATTTATCGTTTCTAAATTCTTTTTTTTACTGTAAAATTGGTTTGTATGTTTATGTGGCGGTAAAATTTAACTATAAGAATATGTATTTATTATATCCGTTTGCAAAGCGTAAAACTTGTCTTAATGTTTTATGTTTCAGCTGTCATCGTAATGGTATAAATTAAATTAAACCATTTTAGATTGCAGTGCAATTTAGATTCATAAGTGTAGTATGCATTAAAAGAGCCTCCAAGAGTGACAATGTATAAATAATACACTGGGCGGCATGAACTATATTATTTTATAAAGCTCAAGCCCATATATTACGAGAAGAAGTATAATAGTTGCGAACAGTAATACTTTTTGTTTTCTCTTTCTAACTGAATTAGATAAAATCATGTTTGATACTAAGAAATAACAAGATTTTAATGCGGCTCATTAAATAATACGCTCGATTGCCAGACATGAGCTTTAATCATATAAAATTCCTGAAAACATAGATATAAATACACAACATAAGCAAGAAAATGTGATCAAAATCGTACGCAGACCACCCGAACAGTCGTTATCGTGCTTATTGTTGTTTTTAATGAAATGTGACCGAAATGATGGCCGGCAAGCATTGTCCGTCGGATCGGTGTCCATTATCCCCCCTTTCCCTCTTAATATCCTGAAGGACCCGCAATAAAATTTGCTTCGCTATTCCGGACTAGGTTGCGTGAAACTGATCGTGTGACAACTTTAGAGCGGGAGATAAAGTTTGTGATGCGTTTTATGTTTGGGGATCTTGATTGGGATTGGTTTGTTTTTGGGATAAATGACTGGGTGGCGAAATTAAATTTCTTGGACAGAATGAGTATAATAACGACGTATATGGAGTTTGTGACAAATGTAGTGAAGCTAAATGAGAGCATTATAATCATTAATGGAAATATAAGATCTTCAAAGTATACATTTCTATGGACAATGTATCGAAAAGGGAATCTTAAACTTAATGCGAACTCAATGAAAACAGAAAAACATGGAACAAATACCCCAAATCTGTTTTCGACTATCGTTAAAAAAACGCAATGCAAATTCAAGGGACAACGACCGAAAAAACACGCAGAGGAAATTAATAAAACACCCACTAAAGCGAAAACAGGCGGAAAAATAGAGGCGGGGGACTCGGGAAAAAATGTCGACCAGTAACGTGCTCTTCATTAAGGCGGAATGGAAACACCGGATGAATTGATCAATCAGAAATTTTATGGCCGAGAATCACTCAACGGAAAATAATTCCCCGGCCGTTTCGTGCTTGGCTCATCGCCGCTGTTTTAATTTCGCCCTCTTGGGGAGATCGAGTGTCATCCAATCTATCTGACGACTTGAAAAAAAATGCCGTCATCACGCGCCCTTCGCCGTTGAGACTGTCTTAAAGACCGGCGGGCGATTATGTCCATGGGAGCGTTGAATCGATTGTCTGATAAAGCTATGTGGTATAGGATACTTCTTCAAACGGTATTTGGTGAAAGGCTGGACAATGGTCAACAGTTTAAATTTCATAGATAAAACTCAAACTGTAATTGCGTTTAGAAACTACAGCTGCAACATCATCTGACCGTTAAATGTGAGCATTGTAAGTACAGAATTATCTCATTTCCTTATTATTTATTCATGATTAAGGAAATTAATACATTTTCCAAGTGTTAAATATACATACTTAACTATCTTCTATCTAATATGAGTGATTAACCAAAGTAATCACAAATCATATTGGGATGCACACATTCTTAGACTAGATATCGATGTTTCAGCGTTATTAGACGCCTCACGAGGGATTTTACCAAATTTTTTTTTAAAAAAAAAGCTTACTAGCAATGCTCTCACATTACTAGGAATCTTGTCAACCCCTCGTGCTAAGCTAAATGCTTGTGTTACGAGTGGGTTCACGTCGGTAGTGCAATGGGTGGGTTTCGAACCGGCAACCACATGATCGCAAGTCCGACGCCTTAGCCATTACGCTACCGTCGCTTTGCTTCGCTTTGCTTCGCTTTGCTTCGCTTCTAATTATCTTATATATAAAACAACAACAAAACACCAATGCATCGATGATTAGATTAATCTGAGCACGGTAATTTGACGAGTAATCGCACCCCATCAGCGTAGTAATATCGTATTCTGTTTGCAATCACTAATTAATCAAGATCAAACGGATATAACAATCGCTTGCGCGTTTATCATCTAGACAGACACCCAACGTTTTATTGAAGAAAAAGTAGATGGTACATGTGAGTAATTATAAAATAAATTTAACACACGGATTGGTTAAGAAATCGATAATTATTTACCGGTATAAGGAGAGGAAAATAAGGGTTAGTCCATTAATACGAACTCTTCTTTAACGATTCCTTTTTGTCTAAGAAAAGTGGTTGGAATAAGCTTATAAAAGTTTATGTGAAATCAATTGCACTATTGAAGCCCATGTAAAAATAAAACATGCCGCAATACACATTTTAGAAGCTTAACAGTCTCTTTACAATTTCCTATTTATTAATATTAATATAACACGAAGAACAAAAAAAGGAAGCGTCAGCTGCCTCAGATTATTCCGAAAAAATATGCCGTCCATCGCTTATTATCCGAAAATTGGAAAGATAATTTCGCAAAGGAATGATGGGAAGGCATTAAAATAGCAATCAAACTGCGAATTTTGGGGTGAAGTGTACGAATTCAAAAAAGTACTGCCTACCGATTTGTGATGCAAACCTGCTAAGATGGCGGCGTATATCAGATTTGAATAAAGATCTGCTGCGGACAGGGCCTCTTTCCGAACTCGTGAATAATTGAAAGGCCGTTTCTTTATATTGAATTTGTTTTTTTGGCGGTCAATTTGTTATGCGGATTGAATGCGAGGACCAAAGTTTGAAATGTGTCGTTATTGACGCAAACAAAACGTAAATTGTGAAAACGAATCTACATAAATAGCATGAATACTTAGTGCTAAATGAGCAACTTTGTTTCTTTTAATATTACTAAAATTTATTGTACAAAGGAAACAGTCATCAAAAAATACTGACTTGCAATAGTTCCCGTGTATATTCCATTGATACTCATTAATTCAGTGTTTCTTTCTACCTTATTTTGACTGTAAGTTTTAAGACTAAACATTATTATACAAAGAAATAATAATAACTGATTACTTGATCGTTCATGTTTTGTTACAGCTTCCTTTTTGGGTAGCCTAAAGAAGACAAGGTTTATTTAGATAAATACGGTTGAACCAAGAACAATGACAATTAAAAACCGAATCAATATAGCCATATGAAACATGAAGCTCACGGCACAATTGATTTCCATACCCTAAGGATTCACAAATGAAGAGTGAATACCTACAGAAAAAAGCAACTTGCAATCTTAAAAAATAATAGGCATTAAACATCACCCCATGATCAAGGTTTACAGGGACTCGAACGATCAGCCCCGAAGCCATCTTCATTAATGAAAACCATAAAAGTGGGGTTCCGTAGCTCCAAGGACCGTAGCGTAAAAATTCGCGTCAAACGGCCAACGCCTTATTAAGCCCGCGGGGGACGCAGGTGGGGATGAAAAAAATTATAGTATTTAACGATATTAAGTTATTGAAGTTAGATTGGTAGCTTAATTGGTTTGGGCGGTGATCTGGAACAATTTGATGGATAGACCGTGGATATTTTTAGTTTTGATTACATTAAGTATGTGAACATTGTGCCAACATATTAGACTTTTCTTAGACTTTAAAATCTTTGAAAATGACTTAAGTGTCTTGACTTTTAGAATAATGTTCTAGAACCACTATTCAGTATCTATCCCATCGCATAACGTCGTAGTTATGTAAATGTAGTTATTAGAACATTCGATTTAAAAACCCATAAAATAATTCCCCTATAATGTTGATATTAACTTTGCAATTGTAGTCCATGCTATAACTAAAAAAAAGCTTTTTTATGGGTTTAGTCAGCCCATGGACACCTGCAACACCAAAGGAGTAACAGTTGCATTGCCGAGCCTGTTAACTGCGGTAGACGAGCTGATGGTAAGTGGCAACCGAAGCTACTCAGTAGGTTAATAATAACAAATAATAATTTCAGTGATACTATGAAAAATCCAACAAAAAGCATTGAAAAACTCACGTTTCGATATAATAATGATACAGAGAACATTCGCGTTATTAAAACATACAAGTGGCTTATTAGTGACGAACTTGTTCAAAATGAGGGTAGGCTAATGCGAAAAATTGTCGGGTTTCGTAAATAATAAAGGTGCGTTCGCGAGTCGCGCCCATTAGTAAGCTACAAGGTTCGTCTCGACTGACGTGTAGAAAGACATTGTGCTTATTACGTGAGGGAGACTTTTATTTGCTATTGCTATTGGCTTCAGCAAGAAAATTATGTCATCCAAGTAACGCATATTAAATGGATTTGGTGAAAGCTTTTAAGATGTTCTAGTTAAATTTGTCTTATAGTTTTGTACGATTCGCCCAGAAGTTTGTTGTTATATTCTATTAAAACTATGTTACGCTAATTATTCAACAAGTATATATTTGCGAGTTTTTTTTTATTCTTCTGGTTTGTAAGTTTTCTTCGAGCATTTGGCAAGAATGATTCAAGTTTTAGCATTGTGAGAAATAATCCCTAGTTCGCTAATACCTTTAATTCAATTCTCAGCACTTATTTAGCGGCTATGTTTATTATGATGTCTACTTTATATTCTAAGTTTTATAAATTAATATAATAAACGAATGTATCTGTTTTATGTGCAGCACGTAATCAAAACATCGCCAAAACACTCGTAATTATCCCTATACCCGATACACGTTATCACCGCAACGATACGTAATAAAACCCCAAGTATCATGTTTTTGCGTAACAAGCAGTCTAAATTACGACAATTATTCAATGTTACCGTGTTATCGGCAGTTGTAAAATCGGGAGACAGTGGGGGACGCTCATTAAGGTGAAACACGGGTGGGGGCGACCTCCACAATTTTGATAATGTCGCCGGTATAAAAAGTCCCGGCCAAGTTGAATGATGTATTGGTAGGTTTGCCTGACTCGGGTCGGATGGGTTCGGCCGCTATCTCTCAGGAAAGGTGAGAGTTTTCTAGAATTCGCAATTGTTGTGTTATCATGGCAACATCAGAATTACATCATTTGAACAGTGATGATGAATAGCGTCTTGCGTTTGGTATATAGCACGAGTCCAAATCAGAACAATTAGAAAATGATACAGCACATTTTACTTGCGTATTTCTAAACGGATGTTTAAGTTCAGCCCTTGATGCAATAATAACAGTTAAAGTACATGGAATATACGCATATGACTATAAATAATTTATGTTTTTGTCGTTTGAGTTTGTGCCATAGCGAGTTGCATAGGTAACTCCTTTTTGGAATTTCAAAGAAACGCGTTTCCAAAATAACCAAATCAAATCAAATCAAATGTTTTTATTTCAAATAAGCTTTTACAAGCGTTTATGAAACGTTATTGACTCTAGTTGCACGGTTCCAAAAAGTTGATCCTATGGAGAAGAATCCGGCAAGAAACTCCATGGACACTCTTTTAAAATATATTGTTTTAACATAATTTGCTGGTACAATATGCCGATAACAGGATGTGAGTGCATTGAAGGTTTATGTCATAGTTAGCCTGAAGTCGGGACTAAAATTACAAGAAGGTTCTCAGCAAATGAGAACGCAATGTCGAACTAAAACAGATACGCTATGTGTAAGAATACACATCATCAAAAATATGAACTAGGATAACTATAAACTACTTAGACATAAATGGCTACGATGTACATTTACAGTTCCTGTTTATATAAAGTGGTAAACAATATACAAGATAATTGAGAGTGAATAAAGTAACCTCAGGTTGCCAGGGAGACCATAAGTGCACCCGTATTTTAACACCACACATTTTTATCATCAACGTAGTCCTTGATTTTGTAATATGCTTTCTTCGCAAGGTAAGCTTCTTGCCGGTAAGATCGGTGACGGATTTTGGGAGTTTATTGTAAAAACGCACACAATTCCCTAGAAATGATTTATTTGTTTTTGTTAATCTAAACTTAGGTACCACTATTTTATGTTTATTTCTAGTATTGAGGTTGTGAAAGTCACTATTTAAGCTGAACATATGCAGGTTTTTGCGGATATACATGATGTTTTGTAAAATATAAAGTGACGGCAGCGTTAGTATATTGACGTTCTTGAAGACTTCTCTATAACCATAACTCTAATTCATCAATCTATCATAGTGACCTAGTGATCTCACATGCAGGCGTCAGCCGGGGCAGGCGGGACCCATGTCATCGCATCCGCAACTATGATCAAAGCTCATAATTGACCGGGATCGCTTCTGCATCAGTGCCTATAGCATAATGTAAGGATCAGAGAATTTGAATTAGTTGTATTTACGATTGAATACTCAAAGGATTTTGTAGTGATAGTGGCAGCTAAGTTTGAAAGGGGTAAATTGATGTTAATTTATCATTAAAGGAATTGTAATAGAAAGTGAAAGTACCTAGTTACTTTTGTAAAATTATTAAAACATTTACACAGCTGGGTAGAGTCTAAAAATCTTACCTTCATTTTTAGACTCTACCCAGCTGTTTATGGCACAGTCGACCAAAACGGAATTAAAAAGAAATTTTCCTTACACACGAGTTATTATTTGAAGTGATCGCCGCGTTATTGGCTAGATGACGCATCTTCCACTGGTTTTTCAGCTATGATAATATTATTATAATCAAAATTAGGTTCAAAATTATATATTTGGACTTTTATTTCAAGATTACATGAAGCGTTTATTTAATATTCCATACAAGGATTCGTCCGTGGAGTGTCGTTTAAGTGATGAGTAGCTCTCGTGCTTAGACCCCGTTAACACTTGGAGGCTAGCAAGGAATTCCTATTCCTCTTTGAAGAACACTTCATGATTAGTGGTTTTTATAAAAATTGCGGGTGTATTTTGATGGCATTTTGAAAACATATTTAAACGACGTTAGTCAACGATTATGCTTAACACTTTCTATAACATGAATACATACACATGACTTGCTCTACGTTATTCGCTGTATTACAGGCAGTTTATTTTTCGTATTGAATAGATAAGAATTTTAAATAATATACATACCGGGTAACACTTCGTAAGCATGGTATTTAAACAGAGAGGCGGATCGTATGTATAATTAGGTATTAAGCTAGATTCATCTAGATTCAATTTGCGGTTTTCACCACCTCGGACTACATCTTTGAAGATAACTGTATTAAAATATTTAAGTAAGTCATGTACCCAATAAAATGACCACTTAAAAACTCGACTTTCTAACCGAACCTTCTCACCGCGGCCAGAATAAATGCATCGTCATTAGGCGGGTCGGTTCATTAGTTATTCATCAGAACTCTTCAGTAAAATCGTGCGCTGCCAATTTGCACATATATATACAATATTTTTTTAACGAGGTCATTTGATGCTGGTACGAGGCTATTGAAGATTCTGTAGGGTAGATAAAAATATTTACAAAGTTGTGGGCATAGATTTTATGAAATCTACTTACCTATTAATAAATTGAGTGGTTCTTTGATATAAAAACACGTCAATAAATTTGTGACAGAGAAAAATAGAATCTTACAAACTAAAAATAAAACGATTAAAACGCCTAACTTCCAGGCCCATCTAAACGTAAGCGAAGTTACATTTACATCATAATTTTCTAAATTTGCCTCCCGAATTGACACAAGGTCCATCAAAACATATTTATTTCTACCCGCATTTCAAACAACGAGTGAAATACACAAATAAGGTCTTGAAAATAAGACTCCCGGTGTTGCGAACGAGGGTATCTAAGAAAAATAAATTAAACAACCACCTCCATCCGGGCAGGGGATTGATCCCAGCATTATTGTATCTATAAACATTTCAATTGCGGTGAGACACGCTTATCCTGGGAGCAAAGATCACGGGGAGTCTGTAGATTCAGATGGATATTTTGAGAAGATTTTAGTCTATTAATTGTATTAAGTGTAGTGATAGCCTTGTGATATGACCCAAGCCGAATGACTGCCAAGTCAAAGGTCTTGTGTTCAAATGCAAGGCGCGCACCTCTGTCTTTTAGAAGTCACTTGCGTATTAATAATTAATTATCATGCGCTTAAAAGGTGAGGAGAACTGCATGTCTGAGAGATTTTATCGACGGTATGTGAAGTCTGCAACCCTTGGTTAGCGTGGTGGACTATAGCCTAATCCCTTTCGTTCTGAGAGGAAACCCGTGCCCAGCAGTGGGACAATGTAATGGGATGATGATGAATTGTAATTCAATAAAATAACTATAAATCGTACTGCAATTTTGACAGTCTCTTCAATCGAGTGTAGAATGCATGTCTCAGAACTGTTCACAGATATTTTTTTACTCCAGACGTGAAGTAAAACTTGGTATAAATAAAGATAACCTTAGAAACCATTTAGCAAAACATTGTGTCAGATCTTGAGGAGCAAATGACGTATCTCACCCCGAATTTAAAACAGGGCCAAAATGCGGGCTTCAAGACAAAATATACTTCGTTCTTATCCCTCAACAAATAATCTATGTAAGGCCCGTTTCCAGGGCCGATATATATGCAGATGGAATTATTACCGACGACGGTGTTAAATAAAACGCGAACACCGGCGTCGGGTCTCTTCAACAGGATTACTGCCTAGTGATGAAAAAGGGAAAATCATTTATTTTATTACCTGTGGAAAAATAATAAGCCTTCGGAGAGGCCGAGGTCAAAATATCTTGGGAATTACGAGAGGAATTTTGGAATATAATTAGAACACTGTTATGTGTGCTGGTGAATATATTTTGTTTTTTTTAACAGGGAGAAATATTGTGGAATTTTTGTTTATGAAAATATTTGACCTTGATTATAATTTAATAGCAGCGCACCTTTTTGGCAGTCTGTTTACAGCTTCATTTTTGTAATTAACATTTCCTAGAAATCGATTACTATTAATAATAGTTCCCATAATCACGTATCATCATCATGATCAGCCTATACTCGTCCACTGCTGGACGTAGGCCTCTCCTAGTGAACGGCACAGAGATCTGATCTTTAGCTTACCTCATCCATAACCACTTACTCTTTTTTAAATACTTAATAATAATAGTCTCAAGTAAGTGTAAGTGTCTTAACTGCGAAGACGAATACGGACTGATGATGATAATGATGAATATTAACTTATTAACGAGTTAATTATGAGAATATTTAGACTTACTTATAACGTTGTCACCAATCGAGAATCAAGTATCTGGAATCAAGGTATTCAAACGATTTAAACATTAGCAGCCAAAATTTCCTTTAGATGAGAAAGAAAAAAACATTAAGATTCGTTCTCCTGTGACATCCCTTCCTTAGTATTTCAATCATAATATTCTCAACAAACATAAAATTCATCCCTATTCTTGCATCAAGCACCCTTGCGGGTATCATACGTTTCAATCAAAATTATACATGTATTACGTACAATGCTTCCGCATTCTTCTTGCAAATTTTGTTGGTATACAGATGATTATCGATTGAGTTGCTCAGTTTACAAGTCGAGGAGGCTGATAATACGATGCCAGGGTAGCTTGCTAACAGGTAGCATGGGATACGTATAGAGTTGATGTGTATGTACGTATGAGTGTGTTTTGATGGTTTTCGTGTGACTATTTCGTTCTTGCTTAGATATGATTCAGTTTGCGGATGATCATTTTATGCGCGTGGAACTGAAGCAACATCTCAATAGCAATACCTCGGACAGCCCAAAAATGACACAAATGGTAAAAGATCGTCATACAATTAACAGGGGCAAAATGCTGACATCACGTAATCATGACGCTGACGTGACGGGAGCAAACGGCTCCAGAAGGAGTCACACGTGGTGCTTCTTCTACTCACCCAGCAGCATTGATATAATTGATGCTAGATATATCATGATTATGGCATGCTTTTTTAGCTGTTGGCTAAAATCAAACAAAAAGTTACCTGTTCTAATCTTTGTTAGATTTCCAACTATATTGAGTAAACGCGGTAAAAACATCTCTGTTATACTTTTTTACTTATAATATGTTTCTCATTAAGTGAAATTTGTTGTAAATTTCTTTTGAGGAATAAAGTTTCTTTAACCACAAAACATCTCTATATACATGCGCGGGGTGCGGTACCCGTGCGTTTTTCGCGGGGTATTATCAATTATTAAACATCAGCATGGAAATAGCACCCGAGAGTCCGTCTCCCCTACATTGCGTACTTGTATAAAATATTCCTGGATTACTGCTCAGCCCGCTTCGGCACCGTGAAATGGTTTTCGGTTTTGTGCATGTTATTAGCGGGATTTGCATGTTTCTGATTTATTGTATTTTTCGAATGGGGGTGGAGTTTTGATTAAGATGTCAGTGTCTTCGTGCTCAAGTTTTGGGGAGACAAAGATGATTCTCGTACCAAATATTAATATTACTTCAAGATGCACATAATCTATATCTAAATTATCTTAAAATTTAAAGAAATTGAATAGGTACGTATCAAAAATATTTGACAAACGCATTAATTACTTTTATTAAAATTCATTAGATTAGTAATATTAGAAGCTTTCAAAACTGTTCATGTTTATCAATAAAATACAACTCCAAAAAGACATGGAGAATTTACTTCAATCAAAAACTTCACTTAAACATATAAGATGAAAGCTCTAAGCTCTTAAACATCAAGATCTGTGTAAACAATTAGGTACAGTATTAGCAGAGGAACTCGTTACTAAGAACTAAGTGTTGTTACTAATCTGTTCTGAGCTGCGATCGAACGATAGTGCGTGAACTGTCGTTAACGGATTGTTTTATTAAGTGAAGGACAAATAGAGCAGCTTGATAGTTGACTAGTTGTTTCAAGCTTTCCATAGGAGTTTTTGGGACAGAAGGTAGTCAATGTCCTTTATTCCTACCAATTGCGTGTACTGCCGTTAACGGATTGTTTTATTAAGTGAAGGACAAATAGAGCAGTTTGATAGCTAATTAGTTGTTTCAAGCATTCCAAAGGAGCGTTTGGGACAGAAGGCAGTAAATGTCTTTGATTCCTGTGAATTAGCCATAAGTGATTTAGCCATTAAAAACAGACAGCTAGATAAAGACACTCGCATTTATAATAACTGGACTGCCTCATTAGTCTAGTGGTCCTATGCGCGACTGCTACGCTGGAGATCCTGGTTCTATCCCCAGGTCGAGCAGTGTTATTGGATTTTTCTATGAAATTCTCAGTATCAGCTTGGAGTCTGGATGTTAATGGCACATGGGACCTAAACATACCGGCGAAATGTGGGTTACATTAGAACACCTCTTCCTAACCTTTCGAGCAATATAGGCGTAATGGTATGTGGTATGTAAAAATCAACAGGTAGAGGTTATTAACAGCATTTCATTGCCAAGACGATTCCATCAGGTTGGTATTTGCAGCAATTGGCTAACATCTCGAGCCCGCGGTTGCAATCAAACGCATCCCACAACTGTTTGCTAGCCTGGTATTTGAACGGAGCACAATTACCTAGCTTTCTGGATTTAGGCTGTTTTATAGAGATGTCTCTCTTGACGTTGTAGTCGAGTGGAAACACTGCGTTATTGGCGGCAACTACAAGTATTTCTTTGAGACTACACTAATTAAAAATATGAAGCTAAAATATGTACCGTAGTATCACGTTTCCTTTTATCACAAGTCCATCAAAAGATTGTCTGTAAGAGATCCTTGTCAAAGATAAGACCGCCCATTGTACCACTCTTTGATTTACAAAATAGTTTTTGGCATACCTAAGTTGTTGGTAATAAATAATAAGTAGATTCTATATAGCTAATATGATATCATTTATTCAAGCACATTGCAGTTACAGACAACGCTATTTCCTACTTGGATCCGTTTATAAAGTTATTTGAGTGAAGGAAAAATTCGAACTTGCGTCTTCTGGTTAAGTACACCAGACGCCAGGTCGATTTTTTTATTTACGTCTTTGAGGTGATGTCTAGAATCCGTTTTACAAAATAATGTTATTAATCTTGATTTATGAACCACTGAACGCAACTTGACCTGAACATTGCTCAAATTAGTCTACCTTAGTAACAAAATCCCTTAACGAATTAATATACAAAAACAATAATGTTGTCGACCTAACTCTCACACTACGCAAGACTAGCATATAAAACACACACAAACAAGAAGAAACAATTCACAGAAACACACCACAAAAACACCCTGCCAACTAATTAAATTACCCAAGTGTACGACGATCCGATACACCTGAACATCTACAGTGAATATCTGTACCTTCCATTCAATTTTCTAGTCCATTTCCGAATGGCATAATTAAATTTGTCCGCTCTGCCTTACGGGCGACCGTTTTTCCCGAGTCCTTAACGATATCAGCTGTATCTGATTTTATTGTTATATTGGTCCTTTGTTTTTGATAATGAATAACATAGAAAAATATAGGTATAAAAATCAATATTTCAGCTGGAATTTTTGTCACTATAGTAACAATATATTCTCATTTTGAAACAACTGTCAATAAAATCTTCACATACTCAAATACCGTTCAATCATATAAGTAATAATCTACAACGGCATCCGAAAATCTATCGCATTTAATACCTCTAAGAAACATCTGTTCAGATATAATCAAATTAATCCATCTAGGAACAGATCGAAACGTCAGACTGGACCAGTAGTGAAAATAATTTCATTCGGAAACCGGCCAAAATATTTTGACCCTCATCTCAAGAGGCAATTTCTCTCAACCCTATAGGATTTGAAACCTGTTTTGGCGGTTGGGAGGTCACCATAAAATGGTGTTAGGTGTGCGAAATGGGTATTATGATGGATTGTATGCCGACCGAATGGTCTTTTGACGGGTCCATCGCTCAATCGTCGACAATCGCTCTTTGACAACGAGTGAGTGCTAAGAAACGATTGGATCCATTATTTCTAATGTCACAAAAGGACCCTTGAATTGGTATGATGAGAATGGAAGGTAGATTGATGTTCATTGATGTTCCGTATTCTTTAGTAGTATTTGTTGTTATGTTTGTTTAGTGAGACGAAGATCGAGAATATCCTTAATCTCATTTTAAACGCGTGGCCTTAAGCTTTATCATTCACGGAACACACGACCAGATCAATGGTATTAAAACAATACTAATGAAGTCCGCTTTATACTTCATTAAAATCCCTCAACAGAAAAGGATTAACTATGTACCGATAACAATACATCAAAAAGAGTAGTATTACAAGCGAAAATACGATTGAACCGGACACGGGCAGATACAATCTACATTTAATTAACGGTCAAACCCAAACGCCACAAAACATCAAAGGCTATCTAAATACGCTCAGAGCAAAATCGTCTAAACATCGGCATTAGGGACCCTCTAACAATTTGTGTCTTCGTACGAGGTGAAATTTTCACCCACGTTTGTCCAATAGTCTATTAAAACCTTACTACCAATAAGACTCTATCCTTTGTTTATAATAAACACTTTCCCTAGCTGCATCCTTGTCGCACGAACCTTAAAAATGATCTCGGCGTCTCGTTCTCACGTTTGTTTTGTAGTAGCATTCTAGTGCATATCTAGGGTAGAACAGCACAGAACACTCCCCAGGAACGTTAACGACGCACCCCGAGTATGCCTGAGGCCGATTCAATTACTACTGTCGTATTATTTCGACGAAAATATGTATGTGTGTTGTACGTTTGTTGTGGTGTATATTAAATTCTGTTTCGTGTTTATTGGTCACCGTCGGCGATGTTTGGATAAGGGTTGAACGTTACAGCACCCGTATATTGGTAGGAATTGTTGGTACCTGTTTAGATTAATTCTGGGTGCTTGAATGTCCGAATTTCTCGATATTATGTTTGTTGTTAAGTTTAACGTGTGCTACGATTAATTTATTTTTTTAAGATAGGATAAATATTTCAATAAATTAAGAACAACATTAATTGCAAGGCTCATAGCAAAGCCTTTTATATTTGTTGCATTTTATACACATGCATAGTTTAAAATCACACCCCTAGGTGTGAATATGTAACTGCCCTTATCCCTTTTATTGACTCAAACTAGTTAATGACCAGCTATCATAATTTCAATTTACGAAGATCACGTCGTCATTATAACTTAATTCTAAGGGCAATATCAGAGGCAAACTATAATAGGTTTGATTAACTGGCGGAGGCCCGCAGGGTACAATTATCGGTCCGATATCGCCCTTAAACAACTCGATAAGGTGTTATCGGTGGCCCTCACCGCTATTTATGGGGAGTTAATAGTTACCCTTCAATTTTCAGACTTACTAATCGGGAAGTTTCACGAATGAAAACTAAGAAGCTCTTTCAATTAGAGCGTTGTGAGTTATGTGTATATTTTCGTCTTCCTTCTTTCTAAATGACTTGAAGACTTCAGTAACCCGAAGACCAATTTATAAAATGATCAAAATACAATTTCAAGTCATAACATAACATACCATCACGGCTGTATTCCTCGCAGGGTTAGGCAGAGGTGTACTAATGTACACCCACAATTCGCCGGTATGTTTAAGTCCCATGTAATAGGGGGCGAGCCTATTGCCATTAACCGGGCACAAATCCAGACTCCGAGCTGCTACTGAGAATTTTATAGAAAATCTCAATAACACTTTGCCCGACCTTGGAATCGAACCCTGGACCTGTAGCGTAGTAGTCGCGCTTGGGACCACTAGACTATTGAGGCAGTCTATTGAGCAATCTCAAGTCTAATAGTCGAAAAAACAATATCAAACAAGTTACAATGGAATGAGATTGGATATTGTAAGATGACATTTAGACTGCTGAAAATAAACGGGAACTATATTTCCATACTATCTCAATACCAAAATTGGCTTTTTGAACTCGCATAAAACCGGTCGTTGTGGAAGTCTATGGGGGAGGCCTTCGTTCAGCAATGGACTTCATTTGGCTGATATGATGATATGATATGAGATCAGTTTCTTATTTATTAATTCATTAACGGTACCGGTCGCTTATAGCCGAAACAGTAGATGTTCCATTGTGTCTTTAATATGGGACTTGGGTTAAGTCTTCAACTTAAAAACAGTTCATCTACCAAATGAATACCAAATACACACTGCTTCAATTCCTATTCCTCTTTGAAGAACACTTCATGATTAGTGGTTTTTATAAAAATTGCGGGTGTATTTTGATGGCATTTTGAAAACATATTTAAACGACGTTAGTCAACGATTATGCTTAACACTTTCTATAACATGAATACATACACATGACTTGCTCTACGTTATTCGCTGTATTACAGGCAGTTTATTTTTCGTATTGAATAGATAAGAATTTTAAATAATATACATACCGGGTAACACTTCGTAAGCATGGTATTTAAACAGAGAGGCGGATCGTATGTATAATTAGGTATTAAGCTAGATTCATCTAGATTCAATTTGCGGTTTTCACCACCTCGGACTACATCTTTGAAGATAACTGTATTAAAATATTTAAGTAAGTCATGTACCCAATAAAATGACCACTTAAAAACTCGACTTTCTAACCGAACCTTCTCACCGCGGCCAGAATAAATGCATCGTCATTAGGCGGGTCGGTTCATTAGTTATTCATCAGAACTCTTCAGTAAAATCGTGCGCTGCCAATTTGCACATATATATACAATATTTTTTTAACGAGGTCATTTGATGCTGGTACGAGGCTATTGAAGATTCTGTAGGGTAGATAAAAATATTTACAAAGTTGTGGGCATAGATTTTATGAAATCTACTTACCTATTAATAAATTGAGTGGTTCTTTGATATAAAAACACGTCAATAAATTTGTGACAGAGAAAAATAGAATCTTACAAACTAAAAATAAAACGATTAAAACGCCTAACTTCCAGGCCCATCTAAACGTAAGCGAAGTTACATTTACATCATAATTTTCTAAATTTGCCTCCCGAATTGACACAAGGTCCATCAAAACATATTTATTTCTACCCGCATTTCAAACAACGAGTGAAATACACAAATAAGGTCTTGAAAATAAGACTCCCGGTGTTGCGAACGAGGGTATCTAAGAAAAATAAATTAAACAACCACCTCCATCCGGGCAGGGGATTGATCCCAGCATTATTGTATCTATAAACATTTCAATTGCGGTGAGACACGCTTATCCTGGGAGCAAAGATCACGGGGAGTCTGTAGATTCAGATGGATATTTTGAGAAGATTTTAGTCTATTAATTGTATTAAGTGTAGTGATAGCCTTGTGATATGACCCAAGCCGAATGACTGCCAAGTCAAAGGTCTTGTGTTCAAATGCAAGGCGCGCACCTCTGTCTTTTAGAAGTCACTTGCGTATTAATAATTAATTATCATGCGCTTAAAAGGTGAGGAGAACTGCATGTCTGAGAGATTTTATCGACGGTATGTGAAGTCTGCAACCCTTGGTTAGCGTGGTGGACTATAGCCTAATCCCTTTCGTTCTGAGAGGAAACCCGTGCCCAGCAGTGGGACAATGTAATGGGATGATGATGAATTGTAATTCAATAAAATAACTATAAATCGTACTGCAATTTTGACAGTCTCTTCAATCGAGTGTAGAATGCATGTCTCAGAACTGTTCACAGATATTTTTTTACTCCAGACGTGAAGTAAAACTTGGTATAAATAAAGATAACCTTAGAAACCATTTAGCAAAACATTGTGTCAGATCTTGAGGAGCAAATGACGTATCTCACCCCGAATTTAAAACAGGGCCAAAATGCGGGCTTCAAGACAAAATATACTTCGTTCTTATCCCTCAACAAATAATCTATGTAAGGCCCGTTTCCAGGGCCGATATATATGCAGATGGAATTATTACCGACGACGGTGTTAAATAAAACGCGAACACCGGCGTCGGGTCTCTTCAACAGGATTACTGCCTAGTGATGAAAAAGGGAAAATCATTTATTTTATTACCTGTGGAAAAATAATAAGCCTTCGGAGAGGCCGAGGTCAAAATATCTTGGGAATTACGAGAGGAATTTTGGAATATAATTAGAACACTGTTATGTGTGCTGGTGAATATATTTTGTTTTTTTTAACAGGGAGAAATATTGTGGAATTTTTGTTTATGAAAATATTTGACCTTGATTATAATTTAATAGCAGCGCACCTTTTTGGCAGTCTGTTTACAGCTTCATTTTTGTAATTAACATTTCCTAGAAATCGATTACTATTAATAATAGTTCCCATAATCACGTATCATCATCATGATCAGCCTATACTCGTCCACTGCTGGACGTAGGCCTCTCCTAGTGAACGGCACAGAGATCTGATCTTTAGCTTACCTCATCCATAACCACTTACTCTTTTTTAAATACTTAATAATAATAGTCTCAAGTAAGTGTAAGTGTCTTAACTGCGAAGACGAATACGGACTGATGATGATAATGATGAATATTAACTTATTAACGAGTTAATTATGAGAATATTTAGACTTACTTATAACGTTGTCACCAATCGAGAATCAAGTATCTGGAATCAAGGTATTCAAACGATTTAAACATTAGCAGCCAAAATTTCCTTTAGATGAGAAAGAAAAAAACATTAAGATTCGTTCTCCTGTGACATCCCTTCCTTAGTATTTCAATCATAATATTCTCAACAAACATAAAATTCATCCCTATTCTTGCATCAAGCACCCTTGCGGGTATCATACGTTTCAATCAAAATTATACATGTATTACGTACAATGCTTCCGCATTCTTCTTGCAAATTTTGTTGGTATACAGATGATTATCGATTGAGTTGCTCAGTTTACAAGTCGAGGAGGCTGATAATACGATGCCAGGGTAGCTTGCTAACAGGTAGCATGGGATACGTATAGAGTTGATGTGTATGTACGTATGAGTGTGTTTTGATGGTTTTCGTGTGACTATTTCGTTCTTGCTTAGATATGATTCAGTTTGCGGATGATCATTTTATGCGCGTGGAACTGAAGCAACATCTCAATAGCAATACCTCGGACAGCCCAAAAATGACACAAATGGTAAAAGATCGTCATACAATTAACAGGGGCAAAATGCTGACATCACGTAATCATGACGCTGACGTGACGGGAGCAAACGGCTCCAGAAGGAGTCACACGTGGTGCTTCTTCTACTCACCCAGCAGCATTGATATAATTGATGCTAGATATATCATGATTATGGCATGCTTTTTTAGCTGTTGGCTAAAATCAAACAAAAAGTTACCTGTTCTAATCTTTGTTAGATTTCCAACTATATTGAGTAAACGCGGTAAAAACATCTCTGTTATACTTTTTTACTTATAATATGTTTCTCATTAAGTGAAATTTGTTGTAAATTTCTTTTGAGGAATAAAGTTTCTTTAACCACAAAACATCTCTATATACATGCGCGGGGTGCGGTACCCGTGCGTTTTTCGCGGGGTATTATCAATTATTAAACATCAGCATGGAAATAGCACCCGAGAGTCCGTCTCCCCTACATTGCGTACTTGTATAAAATATTCCTGGATTACTGCTCAGCCCGCTTCGGCACCGTGAAATGGTTTTCGGTTTTGTGCATGTTATTAGCGGGATTTGCATGTTTCTGATTTATTGTATTTTTCGAATGGGGGTGGAGTTTTGATTAAGATGTCAGTGTCTTCGTGCTCAAGTTTTGGGGAGACAAAGATGATTCTCGTACCAAATATTAATATTACTTCAAGATGCACATAATCTATATCTAAATTATCTTAAAATTTAAAGAAATTGAATAGGTACGTATCAAAAATATTTGACAAACGCATTAATTACTTTTATTAAAATTCATTAGATTAGTAATATTAGAAGCTTTCAAAACTGTTCATGTTTATCAATAAAATACAACTCCAAAAAGACATGGAGAATTTACTTCAATCAAAAACTTCACTTAAACATATAAGATGAAAGCTCTAAGCTCTTAAACATCAAGATCTGTGTAAACAATTAGGTACAGTATTAGCAGAGGAACTCGTTACTAAGAACTAAGTGTTGTTACTAATCTGTTCTGAGCTGCGATCGAACGATAGTGCGTGAACTGTCGTTAACGGATTGTTTTATTAAGTGAAGGACAAATAGAGCAGCTTGATAGTTGACTAGTTGTTTCAAGCTTTCCATAGGAGTTTTTGGGACAGAAGGTAGTCAATGTCCTTTATTCCTACCAATTGCGTGTACTGCCGTTAACGGATTGTTTTATTAAGTGAAGGACAAATAGAGCAGTTTGATAGCTAATTAGTTGTTTCAAGCATTCCAAAGGAGCGTTTGGGACAGAAGGCAGTAAATGTCTTTGATTCCTGTGAATTAGCCATAAGTGATTTAGCCATTAAAAACAGACAGCTAGATAAAGACACTCGCATTTATAATAACTGGACTGCCTCATTAGTCTAGTGGTCCTATGCGCGACTGCTACGCTGGAGATCCTGGTTCTATCCCCAGGTCGAGCAGTGTTATTGGATTTTTCTATGAAATTCTCAGTATCAGCTTGGAGTCTGGATGTTAATGGCACATGGGACCTAAACATACCGGCGAAATGTGGGTTACATTAGAACACCTCTTCCTAACCTTTCGAGCAATATAGGCGTAATGGTATGTGGTATGTAAAAATCAACAGGTAGAGGTTATTAACAGCATTTCATTGCCAAGACGATTCCATCAGGTTGGTATTTGCAGCAATTGGCTAACATCTCGAGCCCGCGGTTGCAATCAAACGCATCCCACAACTGTTTGCTAGCCTGGTATTTGAACGGAGCACAATTACCTAGCTTTCTGGATTTAGGCTGTTTTATAGAGATGTCTCTCTTGACGTTGTAGTCGAGTGGAAACACTGCGTTATTGGCGGCAACTACAAGTATTTCTTTGAGACTACACTAATTAAAAATATGAAGCTAAAATATGTACCGTAGTATCACGTTTCCTTTTATCACAAGTCCATCAAAAGATTGTCTGTAAGAGATCCTTGTCAAAGATAAGACCGCCCATTGTACCACTCTTTGATTTACAAAATAGTTTTTGGCATACCTAAGTTGTTGGTAATAAATAATAAGTAGATTCTATATAGCTAATATGATATCATTTATTCAAGCACATTGCAGTTACAGACAACGCTATTTCCTACTTGGATCCGTTTATAAAGTTATTTGAGTGAAGGAAAAATTCGAACTTGCGTCTTCTGGTTAAGTACACCAGACGCCAGGTCGATTTTTTTATTTACGTCTTTGAGGTGATGTCTAGAATCCGTTTTACAAAATAATGTTATTAATCTTGATTTATGAACCACTGAACGCAACTTGACCTGAACATTGCTCAAATTAGTCTACCTTAGTAACAAAATCCCTTAACGAATTAATATACAAAAACAATAATGTTGTCGACCTAACTCTCACACTACGCAAGACTAGCATATAAAACACACACAAACAAGAAGAAACAATTCACAGAAACACACCACAAAAACACCCTGCCAACTAATTAAATTACCCAAGTGTACGACGATCCGATACACCTGAACATCTACAGTGAATATCTGTACCTTCCATTCAATTTTCTAGTCCATTTCCGAATGGCATAATTAAATTTGTCCGCTCTGCCTTACGGGCGACCGTTTTTCCCGAGTCCTTAACGATATCAGCTGTATCTGATTTTATTGTTATATTGGTCCTTTGTTTTTGATAATGAATAACATAGAAAAATATAGGTATAAAAATCAATATTTCAGCTGGAATTTTTGTCACTATAGTAACAATATATTCTCATTTTGAAACAACTGTCAATAAAATCTTCACATACTCAAATACCGTTCAATCATATAAGTAATAATCTACAACGGCATCCGAAAATCTATCGCATTTAATACCTCTAAGAAACATCTGTTCAGATATAATCAAATTAATCCATCTAGGAACAGATCGAAACGTCAGACTGGACCAGTAGTGAAAATAATTTCATTCGGAAACCGGCCAAAATATTTTGACCCTCATCTCAAGAGGCAATTTCTCTCAACCCTATAGGATTTGAAACCTGTTTTGGCGGTTGGGAGGTCACCATAAAATGGTGTTAGGTGTGCGAAATGGGTATTATGATGGATTGTATGCCGACCGAATGGTCTTTTGACGGGTCCATCGCTCAATCGTCGACAATCGCTCTTTGACAACGAGTGAGTGCTAAGAAACGATTGGATCCATTATTTCTAATGTCACAAAAGGACCCTTGAATTGGTATGATGAGAATGGAAGGTAGATTGATGTTCATTGATGTTCCGTATTCTTTAGTAGTATTTGTTGTTATGTTTGTTTAGTGAGACGAAGATCGAGAATATCCTTAATCTCATTTTAAACGCGTGGCCTTAAGCTTTATCATTCACGGAACACACGACCAGATCAATGGTATTAAAACAATACTAATGAAGTCCGCTTTATACTTCATTAAAATCCCTCAACAGAAAAGGATTAACTATGTACCGATAACAATACATCAAAAAGAGTAGTATTACAAGCGAAAATACGATTGAACCGGACACGGGCAGATACAATCTACATTTAATTAACGGTCAAACCCAAACGCCACAAAACATCAAAGGCTATCTAAATACGCTCAGAGCAAAATCGTCTAAACATCGGCATTAGGGACCCTCTAACAATTTGTGTCTTCGTACGAGGTGAAATTTTCACCCACGTTTGTCCAATAGTCTATTAAAACCTTACTACCAATAAGACTCTATCCTTTGTTTATAATAAACACTTTCCCTAGCTGCATCCTTGTCGCACGAACCTTAAAAATGATCTCGGCGTCTCGTTCTCACGTTTGTTTTGTAGTAGCATTCTAGTGCATATCTAGGGTAGAACAGCACAGAACACTCCCCAGGAACGTTAACGACGCACCCCGAGTATGCCTGAGGCCGATTCAATTACTACTGTCGTATTATTTCGACGAAAATATGTATGTGTGTTGTACGTTTGTTGTGGTGTATATTAAATTCTGTTTCGTGTTTATTGGTCACCGTCGGCGATGTTTGGATAAGGGTTGAACGTTACAGCACCCGTATATTGGTAGGAATTGTTGGTACCTGTTTAGATTAATTCTGGGTGCTTGAATGTCCGAATTTCTCGATATTATGTTTGTTGTTAAGTTTAACGTGTGCTACGATTAATTTATTTTTTTAAGATAGGATAAATATTTCAATAAATTAAGAACAACATTAATTGCAAGGCTCATAGCAAAGCCTTTTATATTTGTTGCATTTTATACACATGCATAGTTTAAAATCACACCCCTAGGTGTGAATATGTAACTGCCCTTATCCCTTTTATTGACTCAAACTAGTTAATGACCAGCTATCATAATTTCAATTTACGAAGATCACGTCGTCATTATAACTTAATTCTAAGGGCAATATCAGAGGCAAACTATAATAGGTTTGATTAACTGGCGGAGGCCCGCAGGGTACAATTATCGGTCCGATATCGCCCTTAAACAACTCGATAAGGTGTTATCGGTGGCCCTCACCGCTATTTATGGGGAGTTAATAGTTACCCTTCAATTTTCAGACTTACTAATCGGGAAGTTTCACGAATGAAAACTAAGAAGCTCTTTCAATTAGAGCGTTGTGAGTTATGTGTATATTTTCGTCTTCCTTCTTTCTAAATGACTTGAAGACTTCAGTAACCCGAAGACCAATTTATAAAATGATCAAAATACAATTTCAAGTCATAACATAACATACCATCACGGCTGTATTCCTCGCAGGGTTAGGCAGAGGTGTACTAATGTACACCCACAATTCGCCGGTATGTTTAAGTCCCATGTAATAGGGGGCGAGCCTATTGCCATTAACCGGGCACAAATCCAGACTCCGAGCTGCTACTGAGAATTTTATAGAAAATCTCAATAACACTTTGCCCGACCTTGGAATCGAACCCTGGACCTGTAGCGTAGTAGTCGCGCTTGGGACCACTAGACTATTGAGGCAGTCTATTGAGCAATCTCAAGTCTAATAGTCGAAAAAACAATATCAAACAAGTTACAATGGAATGAGATTGGATATTGTAAGATGACATTTAGACTGCTGAAAATAAACGGGAACTATATTTCCATACTATCTCAATACCAAAATTGGCTTTTTGAACTCGCATAAAACCGGTCGTTGTGGAAGTCTATGGGGGAGGCCTTCGTTCAGCAATGGACTTCATTTGGCTGATATGATGATATGATATGAGATCAGTTTCTTATTTATTAATTCATTAACGGTACCGGTCGCTTATAGCCGAAACAGTAGATGTTCCATTGTGTCTTTAATATGGGACTTGGGTTAAGTCTTCAACTTAAAAACAGTTCATCTACCAAATGAATACCAAATACACACTGCTATATACAACACATAGCGACGATGCGTGCGGTATATTAATTTTTCAACGAGTGCAGTGGTGCTCTTGAAAACGTCGCCGCTGGCGTCGCAGACAGTCGCGAGTGTTGTAGACGCGTCTGTCTAGCCGCTGAGCTACGGAACCAGCGGAGCGAGAGCGAAGCGAAAACGGGATTTCGAAATGTTTGAATGAAGGAGACTGTTTATTATAAGATGGTTAGACGCAAATTGAACGTATTTCTGTTTGAGTTACGAAAAGTGTGTTTAGAAGATATTGGTCTCAGAATTAAATATCATTGACGCAGTTTTATGTGGTGGTGAATATTGGTTTTTGGGTAATTTAAGTTAAAATCCCACTAATATTGTAAGCAAAAATGGCTGCACCAATACAGATAGTTTATAACCTGGACTATCACATAGGATGGGTAGACACCTACTTTTTATCCAGGTTGGACCGATTCATAAGTCCACGCAGACAAACTCTTTCGTCATATTAACGTCTTAGGACCACTAAGTTAGAGGTCATGGGTTCGATCCCCAGGACGAGCAGTGTTATTGGGTTTTTCTATGAAATTCCCAGTAGCAGCTCGGAGTCTGGATTTGTGCCCGGTTAATGGCAATAGGCTCGCTCCCTATTACATGGGACCTAAACATACCGGCGAAATGTGGGTGTACATTAGTAAACCTCTGCCTAACCCTTCAAGGAATACAGGCGTGATGGTATGTTATATTATGTTATGCCATATTAACTAATAGGACCAAGTTCCAGAAATTAATATTACTGCTTGAATCCTCAGATCAAATAAAAAGTAAAGATGGAACGACAGTCGACATAATATCAAGTTATCGAAAGCTCGTCTGACCAGATGAGGCGTAGTTTCGGTATTGTTATATAGTGTAAAATTGTGTTTGTAAACGGCATGTCGTAGTTTTACCTGGCCTCACTTCTTTGTTTGCAAAGTTCCATCTTAACTTTTAATTTGATCTGAACTTGAATCTTAATGATTTTCTCATATAGATATATTATAATTTATAATTGCTCCGCATTTCCTGTTTAAAATCGCTGGTTTTAAAGCCTAGAAGGGAGACGCACAAATATAGTAACACAATGTAAGTAAAATATGGATACGTACGGTAAAATCTGGTTAAGAGTTCTTAGCCACCATTCAATAACTAATAAACAAGCTTGCCTATTGAAAGTAAAACATTTGAACCCAAAACTTGGTACGAGACGAGCATATTTCCAAATAAACTTCTTTACTATTCAATTACACATTTACACAAGCAGAAACAGAATCTTGTATCGAGTTGTTATAGAATCCATATGGCAATACATATTGTTATAACAACATTGCGATACGGTAAAATCTTACGTAATTTGAAATGTGGTTCAAAATTTGTTTATCTAGATGACTTCCTTGCTTAAAAAACCCACGCTTTTTTTTTCTCTCTTCCTCTCCACCCAAGCCTAGCAAATAATAACGTGGGATGCTTTATTATCTATCTGTTATCCTGGGGCCTAATTTGTTTAGTCTTCTTCCCCCAACATTGTCTTCAACCGCGGGGGCCCACGAATGATCAATTATAGAGGTTTTCATATGCAAATGTCTCGGGAGCAATTTTAATTATGTGTTTTGATTGCATTATATATTGATTGTGTTCGTTACGTGGGGAGGAAGGGGGTGAATATAAATTCATGTGATTAAATGGGTATTGGCGTAATCGTACATATGTGTATGATTGATGTTTCTTATTAAGAGGAGTGTCCCTCGCGAACGCAACAATGTTGCACAGTTGTCGCTGTCTCTATCCCTCGCGATGCGAACGCGTGCCCGAGAGGAGAAACAACAATACATTTGCAACATTTTCACGCGTATTTCTTATGTTCCGAATTTTGGAGATTACTCCTATAATATTGTTAATACGTAAAAAAAAATCTTGTAAAAATATATTCACTATATTATCTGGGTTTCTTTCGAATCAGAATGTTTCTGTATTGATACATTGTCGAGAAATACTAGCATAAAGTTGGGCCGTTTTTCAACGAAAATTGCCAATCTTTGAGCTCGTGTAACTTTTTAACCGTATATTGAAATGAAATTGTATACTACAGGAACACGTATTTTAATGATAAGATTGTTACTGCAACATTCCAAAGACTTTCATTTGTTAATATTCAAGATAAGACCAAACTACGTTTGTATGGAGCGCGGAGCGGATACTATCCTCTTAATTCTCGAATAGTCTTCGCATGGATTTGTTTACAGACATTTTATCATAGGCCGTCAAGAACTTGCGGCGCAACTCGCACATAGTAGGAATATATAAAAATAGTGCAGTACATACCAAAACCAGTTCTGTCAGAAATATCATTGATGTAACATACCTGCAAGAAAAAATACAGTTTAATAATCCATTATGTTAAACCAAATGTATTGAATACGACGATGCTAAAGATCAACAGTGACAGAGAGACATAACGACTGTGAACTGGCAACCGGTCCTATCTTAATTTTTTGAAGATTTCACTTTTTAATGTCATTTTATACTATATAATACTCCACATCGTTGCAAGAAATCCTAACACAACTACATTAAAATTTGGCGCCAAAACTACGCATTTTTATTTAACATACGAGATGCTGTCTATATGATGCTAACATGTTTTTTCTTCATTCTGTAAAGTTGTCAAAATTAAAGATAGTACCGGTAGAGTACCGGTTGCCAGTTCACAGTCGATAAGTGATTTTTAATCGGTTCTCCGTGGACCACGTGTGTTTCCTGTAGGTTTGAGAAGTGGTCCGTAAAATCATACTAAAATTAGAAAATTAATGCCGAGTTGACTACGACGTACGGTGCGTCAAATTTTAATACTTCCAAACAACTTCTGGTCCATGAGTCCATGGCAAGGTTAGATTTTTCATAAATGATCCTTCATCACTTATTAAATGTAAAGAACCAGTGATTATGATGTAAGTATTTTCTGATAATTAGAAACATGATGCATGATAACGTAGACAAAGGCTTGTGTTGATTAGATCACATAGGCATTTCTTAGAGACAATTTAGCTTTGCACCACATTTTGGTCAACGTTGCTCTTGTTTACATCGCAATACAATTTAAACAAAACTAAAGTAGTGATGTGACGCAATTAAGGTTAAGAGGAGTGTCCCTCGCGAACGCAACAATGTTGCACAGTTGTCTCTGTCTCTATCCCTCGCGATGCGAACGCGTGCCCGAGAGGAGAAACAACAACATTTTCACGCGTATTTCGTATGTTCCGAATTTTGGAGATTACTCCTATAATATGGCTAATATGTAAAAAAAAATCTTGTAAAAAAATATTCACTATATTATCTGGGTTTCCTTCGAATCAGAATGTTTCTGTATTGATACATTGTCGAGAAATACTAGCATAAAGTTGGGCCGTTTTTCAACGAAAATTGCCAATCTTTGAGCTCGTGTAACTTTTTAACCGTATATTGAAATGAAATTTTATATTACAGAAACACGTATATTAATGATAAGATTGTTACTGCAAAATTTCAATGACTTTCATTGTTTAAAATTCAAGCAAGGGCCAAACTGCGTTTGTATGGGGCGCGAAGCGGATACTATCCTCTTAAAGAACTTTGTTTATAAAAATATCCTAACTGAAAACTCAAATAAATGACTTTCTTATTCGATTCTCGATTAAAGTCGAGATTGAAACAAATCAATTTCACGTTAAAAGCTATCCCAAACTGGGGTTAACATTTAAATCAGTTTGCTCAATTTATCCTCAAATCCGTTACTTTCCAACAAAAGGCAAACGTCTTAGATTAATACCATCCCAATATCCGATCTGTGAGAGTAACGAGTTTGAAAATCGAGTGCACCCCTTCCGCGTCAAGTTGTGCGTAACGAATCGGTGAATTTTTGATCTCAAAGGGAGGGGGTGTCACCGGCATTATTAACACTTAATATTTAGTGGCGGGGGATGAATGTGTTTAGTTAACTGTTATCCACTGTTTGTGGAAGGTGGATGAAAGGTGGGTTTGTTTTGTGGGACTGGAAGATTTTCTATAATATAAATTTCATTTTCTAAACGTTCGTTCTTCGGAAAACCTTTAGTCTTATCTTAAGCGAAAAAATATGTCGCGAAGTGCACAGCTTTGTATTTTTTTTTGTTAAACAATGTAAGTATATATTCATTTAAAAGAGAAATGAAAACCTTTATTGTACAGCAAATAGGAAAATTCAATCAATTACTGACAGACCTGCTTGTTTAGTTTTGTGAATGCTTTATATGGTAGGTAATCAATTAATTTTAATAAAACAGAAACAAGTTCCAGCCCTACGACTAACGAACATACCCTAATATCCTCATTTTCACCTGAAACCACTTGAAAAGTTGAAAAAAAAAGACCTATAACATATTTCGTCGTAAAATTACTTTGAAAATATTCGGCTGGCGATAAGTACATAAAAGCCTAAAGTTTAAACCTCTAAGAGTACACCCCCGCTATTAAGCGTAAGAACGGGCGCAGACCGCCAAAGTGTCACAACTCAGTGTAATTAATATTTTAATTGGGCATTTTGTGCGCTGTTACTTAGCTGATATTGCTCGATAAATTCCGTCACGCTAATAATGTCTAACCCCCTCGGTAAGTGCTTTTTGGATTTTGTATGTGCGTTGAGGTGTGACGAAAGTCTGTCACTATATTGGACGGAAAAGTATCGATGGATCTAAGATGGAGAACCTAGGCTTTTATGAAGAGACGAGGTGCTTTGTCCCTCCACCAAAGTCTTCCTCCGGGCCCAATGATATATGCAAGTTGCACAGTAAATGTTGCTTGTGCGATTCAGGATTTGTTTCGACGTGGTTGTATGTAGAGCGCTGGATGTCGCTACACTTAATAACGAAAATTTTTGCTTAGTAATTGCGTTACTTAGAGAAGTCATTATTGCATTCACTAACAGCCTTCTATCAAAATATGATCCGCAATATCATGAACAAATTCACCATCACACTGCCGGGTATGAATTTCTTCTCAGTATGAGAAGGTTTAGGTTAAGCGTAGAAAACCCTAATACCACTTCGATCGACCTGGGAATGGAACCCAAGACCTTTAGCGTAGCATTTGCGCTTAGGACCACTTACCTTTACTTAGGCAGCTTACCTACCTAAACTAAAATATTAAAAACCTCTTCAGCACCATTTAAAAATGTACTCTTTACACAAGGGTGACAATGATTGCACCCTTCAACTGCTGTAATCACGTAGCAATAGGAGAGTGGAATCAAACATCATCATAAGCACATACAAAAACTATGCTTTGAACTGATACTTTTGTTCAGTCTAATGAGGCACCTGGAGTGCGAAAGGGCAATATGAGGCTCTGAAATAGGCGAGTAACGCTTAAAAATTTCGGCATTCCCTGCGAAGAAATTAGACAAGGAATTAGTTGTGCAAATAACCAGTTAGGGTGTAAACGAAAGTTTTTTAAGATGACAAATGCCTGATCGTTAAAGGCAACATTAAGGAAGAAGAAGCATTATTCAATAGTTCTAAGGCTACATTTCACCAACACCGAATAAGTTCCCCTACTCAGCAGTTATTTCATACAAAGTCCGTCCTACTTTCAAATTTATTTCCGCATCACGCAAAAACTGCAGCCCAATATTGAATGAGGTTTACAGTTGTATTGCTAGAGGGTTAACTTAAAATGATACATGTTTCATATTTATGTTGATACACAAATATGAATGAAAAAAAAAATGGTCTAATACTAACTTATTTTTCAGAAAGACTACGACGACAGAAAAATACTTCTTGCTGAAATATATTATAGGTAAAACTATAAATTGCATCGATGTAAAAGGTTAAAAAGTGCACGTGCCGAGACCTGGTACAAATACTGATACTTCCCGCTGAATTAGGTGCCACAAACAACACTTAACGTAGTTTACGATGTGCGGTAAACACGCGTTAAAAAGCGGTAGTGATCGCGTCATATCGCCCCTCTCGCCTGCCTAATTGGTATCTTTGATTGTTTCGCACTGACTTTGGCAGGAATTTGTTGAAACGGTGTTTTTTAGGTTATTGGATTCAAAATAGGTTAGTTGACTTGTTCTTTGCTTGTTCCAGATCATACTTTTGTAGTAGTAGAAGTAGTGCCCGCTGGCATGTCTATATAGCAGCATGAATGGATCGGCACGACCGGGGAAGTACTACCACAGAACATCGACGTCAAGTACCAGTTTGTATACTGCTGTTTCGTACGGTGACTTTGGAGCGCCGGAGGCCCGAATCCTCCCTCAGTTCCCTTCCTTATCCTTTCTCTTTTCCTTCTCCTTAAATAGGCTCGGTGACGCATCTGCAACTTCTTTGGTATTGCAGATGTCAATGGGCAGCGATGACCACTTAGCATCGGGCAGCTTGCCTGCTCGTTTGCCGAGTAATCCCATAAAAGAACCCTGTTTTGCAATCAACTTTACTTGTTACTCGGAATTCAATGGCATGGAGGTTTGAGCGCATCCATCAGCAGTTATCAGTCGGTCATATTAACTAGAATCATGTAAGATTATTTTCAACACTTTTCGAAACTTCAAAGGAGCATACATACATATTAAAAGTAATGACCCTAATATTTGGCATATAAATTGATTGAATAGTTTTTTTTTTATAATAGGTGATCTTTGGTAAAATATTATATTTAACAAAAACATAAAGGCAAAGTTGTATTGATTTAATTGAGAGCGTAAGGACATTTTAACACTTACCTGTTTGTAAGGACTTTCTAATAATCTTTCTGATAAGATTCTAATATGTACTCCAACTACTTCAATTGTTTGCTGCCTGTATCAAAGGACCAAAATGCTCTTCATCATGTCGATCGGCAAAAACGTACAACCGACACTCATAAATACTGGCGTTTACCACGCCGTGTACACACATATATTATATTCCCTAATCTAATTAGTGAGATGATAATGAAACGGCCGAATCTAATCGCGAACTCCGCGATCCCGGAGGTCGGTTGAATCAATAAATCATCTTGTCTCAAAATGTTGGCGGTTGTGTGTCGGATACACACGGCTGAATGGATGAAACAATGTTAGATGTTGAGATTGGTACGTGGAATGAACGAAATTCAAGGCACTTTTTTGATCATTATTAGTCGCAAGCACGGTTAGAGTCCGCGAGGTAAAAATCGGGTTTCGGGAAAATTGTTATTGGTTATTTTTCCATAAGACAATTCATAGTTGCAGTTCAGCAAGGATTTGTGGCTGTTTCATGGCGCTAGGCTAGCCTATGAATCGGCTAAAATATTTAAGTAATAAACAGTTTCACGCGGCTGTTTCTAATCGTGAGAGAATTATTAAAATCAGTTCAGTAGTTTCAGAGTTCATCGATTACAAACAAATCTTTGCTCTTGGTATACATAATATCAGTCGACTCGACTAACGACTCTAATCGAAAATTATCAATCGTCCGACCATCTCATTTGAGGCCGTCGTACATTGCACGATTACGATCAGTTCGTTTAATTTACAATCTGTAAAGCATACATGTATTAATGAAACAAAGTTCCATACAAACACTTGTAGGCCTAAGTTAGCAGCAAGTGTAACCACAAAACGCCCTCCCGGGATCCGCTCGTATCTCACACACAATGGTACACTGTGCAGTCATGGTGGATGTGTCATGGTTTTTATTACAGGAAGTAAATACTAATACTTACATAGAAGTTAAAAGACATAATATTTTTTGGGGAAATATTTGGTCCTTTTGTACGCAGAAGTTAAGTGCGTGACTAATAAGTAAATTTAGAATTAGGTACATCTTTTGCTTACAAAGATCAACAATAAAATGATGTTTAGAGATTTTTTGGTAATGTTAAGGTCAAGATTAAATAATTCAATAAGACCACCAATTTGAATTGGTGTGATGGTAGTGAAGTAGTGTATTATGAACTTATATGTAGAAATAACGTAATGATGCAATATTTATTTCCATAGAACAGTCTAATACGCTCCATTATTTCGCGATAAATGCAAAGGAATTTAACGAATTTACCGTCTAGTGTTAAATTTAACAATGTAACACACACAATGCGTATAGTTATTTGCTCTCTTATGCTATAGTAAATGGTGTGTACAGTTTTTTATCTTTTGTATATTGGATGAGTTCGCGTTTGACCACTATCTCACCTAATGTGAAGCAACTATGCGTTCATCGATGGATCACGTTTGCATAGAAGAAACATATGTTCTCGTGATTTGAAAGCTCTCAGGTTGTACCTACAAGACTGGAAACACAAAACTCATAGAAACATGGCGAAAAAAATAGTCAATATACATATTTTTTTGAATTAAGATAAACAATACACAATAATTGTATACTAAGCGGAATACGTTAAATTTCATCACGCCAAGTGGATTGGTGATATCCTACTATAGGCGATGTGAATTGTGTGATGTGAAATTACTTTTTTGAAACTGATGTCGGAGAAATGGCATTTGCAGCTAATACTGATTAGATAGATAGATAGAATATTCTTTATTGCACACCAGAAACTATTGTCAAGTACATGTTATAAATGATAAAATGGTACAATGGGCGGTCTTATCGCTAAAAGCGATCTTTTACAGACAACCTTTGGATGGACTCAAGAAAAAGGTAAGGCGATAACTAGGTAGTCTGGCGTACATAAAATAACCTAAACACAGATTAAATCATACTTAAATTGGAGTAATATAAACACAGAATATACGTTACATATATAATTGATTATAATATATATATGTATATAATATATAATATAAATATATATAAATAAATATATCGTTTATTAAATATATATAAAGACATAATTATTTCAATTAATATGGCATAGTAGATAAGTATACAATTTATAACAAGAATATATATTACGATCAATAAGAATATAGCAGTTATAGCGACAGATAATGCTCCTTTACCAATCTTCTGAATATTGCCAGTGATTGCGCACGTCTCACTGACACGGGCAAAGCATTCCAAAGCCGTACAGCTTTAACAGAAAAAGAATTGTCCAAAAAAATTGTGGAGTGCAGTGGCATCTCAAGTCTCAAGTTTTCCGATGATCTTAGGTATCTCGTATGTGTGTCATGGAGGAACTGAAAACGTTCTTTAAGATAAGATGGAGTTAGAGGATTAAACAGAACACTGTAGAGAAGGGACAATATATGGGAATTCCGGCGAAGGCGTATTGGAAGCCACTTGAGTTTTGCTCGAAATTCGGAAACATGATCATATTTGCGCAAGCCAAATATAAATCTTATACAGACATTTTGGAGTCGCTCAAGTTTATTTAGTTGTGCCTCAGTGAGATCGAGATAACTGACATCGGCATAATCAAGGATGGAAAGTAAAAGAGACTGTGCTAGCGTTATTTTGGTGGCAGTAGGCAGGAAGTTGCGCAATCTCCTCAGCGACCCCGCTGATGCAAACAATTTTCGACTGACCTCTTGCAGATGAGGACCCCAAGAAAGATGTTTGTCCATTAAAATTCCCAAGTTTCTAACTATCTCACTTAGTTGTATCACAGTGCCATCAAAGATGACTTGTGGAATCAAAGGCCAGTCAATCCTAGCAGACAATCTAGGGCTACCAACAACAATGACCTGGGTTTTCATTGGATTAATTTTAAGTCCATATGCTTTGCTCCAATCGCTTATAGAACCCAAATCTTTATTTATAGTATCAATCGCCTGTGGCAGCTCAGTTGGGGACGCCTGCTTATAAATTTGCAAATCATCTGCGTAAAGGTGGTAGGACGAATTAAGTTTATTGGAGATTGAATTAATAAAAATTGATTAGCTGATTTCTCGAGCAACCCGGACCTGTGAGGCGGAGATGAGGAAGTACTGTGACACAGATATCTCCGTGTCTTAGCTGGAAACGTATTGTGTTCGACGATGTTACAACATCGGCATCTTGACATAATTTCGGCCCCCGTTGTGGCAAAAACCGGGTATGACCCAGACATTAGTGACGTAGCGGTATCGATAGTTTTTATTGACCATGAAATATTAGATATTTTGTTTTATTCTTAATGACATCTTTTATGTATCATAACACAGGTATTGGTATTAGTAACATAGTTCTTAAAATATACAAAGGTTATGCTTAGTCTTTCATTAGATATATATTGGAAAAAAATAAAAAGAAACAACAACAATGATTGAACTACTTTTCGTGAACTATTTAAGCGTAATTCCTACAATAATTGTTATGCATCGTTTTATGATACCAAACGCATAAAATATAAGTATGATCATTACAAAAAATATTTTATGAAATGCGCTCGTTGACACTTAATGTTTTTAACTATCGATACACAGCGTCCTTCCATCGCTATCTCCTGTCCACATCGACACTTATTTACCCAAATCACCCCATCCCTAAACTGAGACAAAGTGTTGGTGTACATTAGCGGGTGGTGGGGGTGTTTTTATTGCCTCCCACGCCTTAAAATATTGTCTGATTCATTAGAGGATATTTCACATTTAAGTTTCGTGTGTGCTCTTAGCTTCCCTGTGAGGATATTCCCAACTTTTGAGTGGCAAACGGAGGCGATCATTTAAAAAGGGGAAAGGTGGGGGGTTATAACGACACACTTACAATTTTCTGAAAGGATATCGTTACGTTCGCGTAATAAGACGCTAAGATTCCGTTATACTCTTAATTATGGTAGGGGGTAGGTGGTGTAATGTAATGACACATGTATGTAAATATTCGCTGTAACGACTCGAGGTGGCGACGTGTTCACGCCTTAATGGGCGCTCGGTTGTTTTCTTTGATTAAAGAATTTTATTACCGTATATAATTCACGATTAGACGTTAAAGGGTTTGGGGCGCGTTGCGTTTTCTTAAGATAAAATGTTCGCGTAATGACGGGTGCGTGATTCCGAATTGTAATTGTTATTGCCGACGATTTTTGGGGCACTGTTTGAATTTAAGCTGCCGAATTTGATCGTGTTCCTATTTTAATACATATCTGAACTTAATATTGTACTTGCGGAAGCTGTTTGCTTGTAAATTTACTTGACTATAACATAGCGTGGTGATGATTCGAAAATAAAAGGAAAATCGTTTTTTTATTTTGTCATGTACAAATTTTGGTCCTTTGAACCCAAAGAAAAAAACTTGTCATACCATCACGCCTGTATTCCCCGAAGGGTTAGGCAGAGGTGTACTTAATGTACACCCACAGTTCGCCGGTATGTTTGGGTCCCATGTAATAGGGGGCGAACCTATTGCCATTCACCGGGCACAAATCCAGACTCCGAGCTGCTACTGAGAATTTCATAGAAAAACTCGTCACTATTTCGATATCTACAACAATAAACATATTTTACGTTATAATTAGTCCCTTGCCTCTAAGGACATAACCACCATCATAACCAAAACTTATTTACTGTCCCACTTCTGGACACGAGCCTCCTCTCAAAAAGGGTAATGGGCAATAATCCCCAAGCCCGTTGTTGAGAAAATCTCTGCCATGCAGGTTTCTTCACGATATTTTCCTTCACCTTGTTAAGCGAGTGATAAATAATTATCGATACTCATATGATTTCGGAATCATCATATAGTGGTATCACCATCATGGGTGCGTTTTTTAATTCCGTCACTCGATCGGTGTTCGTCACTACTTTGATGGGTAGCAAGACATACGGGTACAGGTTAAGTAAAAGTGTACTTGTTTACACCGACAGTTCCTCGTTATGTTTAAGTCCCATGTGTGGGGTGTGCTTATTGCTATTAAGCGAGTACAAACCCACCAACTGCTACTAATTCATGGCCAAATCTTCAAACACTTTGTTCAACCTTGGAATTAAAAGACCAGGCAAAGGCAGTTCGGGGTAGCTAGATAACGATAGGTAAACTAACACAAAATTCGCAATTTTCCGTATCTATGTACCGCTATTTTAATTTTTACTACGCTCATATATAAATTAGCGTCCCATCTAAACTACATATAGGGTACACACGCGTCCTCAACACCCTCCTTTTGAATCTTATAACCCGCTCGCGTTTTAAATTTTAATGAATATAGATATCTTTATTCGCTTTGAGCGAGCTCATGCCTGCTCAGTGAGAGCGCTGGTTAAGGTGTGGTCTCAATGGAATAATTTTTATTAACATTTTGAGTATGGAGGTGCAAAAAAAAGTTCTGATGGCAATTAAGGTTAATTTTTTTACACAATAACTTAACATAATTATGTATCTTTCTTTTGTATTTTGCATTTATTATCTACGCTAAGATTCTAGTTATTTTAGGGAAGGAAAAATTCTGGTGAAAATTCGAGTACGGGCAGGATTGTAACCTAGGTCATAGCGTCTGGTGTATCTAACCGGAAGACGCTGGTTCGAATTCTATCCACATTGGAATTTTTCCTTCACTAAAATAATAATGTATCTACTTATTAGATACGTATTGTTTCATAATTGAAAATGAATTTGACTTTATAATGTTTAAAGATTACCAACGACAAACGATTGACGGGTAGTGTAAGCCTTTGTTTCCCTTTAAAGGGACCCTACGGAGGCAGAATTCACAGTCTGTCACGGATTTGGTGAACGTCGCAAATACCATGACCCTGTGACCCTGGTTATACCTAGCGCAAGGAAATGCAAATTTAGGCAGTACATGTCCGATATAACTATGGCGGAGGATCCATGAGGATATTCCACAAAAAAAAGGTGTAACGGTTGATTATTTGTCATCAACTTGTAGAGGCTATAACAATCAGTCACAGAATATGCAAAAAACAGATACCTTATCGATAAAATTCGCCATAACACAATTGTTCGCCGATTCTCACAGAGAGCACCCACCTTAAATTGTGATTAAAACATTCGGAGCACGCCATTAAATCTAATATGCAACGGAATCATGTGCGATGTTTGTACGTAGCATGCAGTTTTTTGGTGTAATAATCATAATTAGTCATAACTGTTATATCTTATTTTTAACTGGAGGTCGGGAATGGTTCCATGAATGGATAATTCGTTTAAGAAAAAGGAATAAGAATCTAACGAGAGTTGCCAATCAGTGTTAGGTATCTTTATATTCTTATTTTAGGTGGTATAGTCAAGTTTATAGATCGTTCTCCGTTACATACAATAAAGAATCTTAGGTATCTTCGAAGACCAATACACGGACTTTTTGCAGCCAGTCATTAACTAGTTCTTACTTTCATTGGCATTGTAATAGTCTAAAGAAAACTAATAAGTAATATTGATAGGAATACTTTGTACAAATCAGTAGATGCTGTTAAAAGACCAGTGGCAGGCAGCGTACATGCAGCAGCCATATGCAAAACGTCAGATTAAACATTTTATTTCCTTAACTTTGACCTGAATTCGTTTGATCCTCAAGTTGGGTAAACTCATGTGGTCGTCTATGACTTCTAGCTCACGATATATTGCTTGTTTGTAGGTCTAGCTATTGGGCTATTGCCGCATACAAAAGCATTTATCATAGATATTCCGAGACATGTAATAATATTGTCGCTCTTTTTGGTATTAAACATGTAATCTTCATCATTATCACACCACGATGAACCGTTCTACTTAACTATCGTTTCAAATGACCGTAATGACATTCAATAACCACTCCTATAGTTCAGACAAAAATTCAGTAAACATCGTTATACCGCCGTCAATTAGACGGGCAAAGCCATCACTAATTACTGGCTATAGTCGATGTGTGGCCACGCCTTCCCGTCATACTAAATTGATGGCACGCTCTTTTAATTAAATTGCTTGTATTAAACTTGTTTGTGGACAAGTTTTTTTTAATAAAACTTTGCTCAACACTATAATTTTCTCCTGTATCGTGGATACAAATATAAATTTTCACATTCACAATCACCTGAAATAATTAAGACCTTGCGTCATGCATTTTTTTTCTGTACCGGGATCCAGAACACATGGCAGAGAAGCCGTTGAAGTAGGGTTTTTTTATACAGGAAAAACTAGCATGAGGTTCACTATTGGTACCTTACCTAACAAGTAATAAAACAGCGTATCGGAGGCACCGATGCGTGTAAGATTTTCATGTAAGATGGTTATGACATATGGATTTTATCTGCGACATGTTTCATACTAGTGCATAAGTTTGTTAAGAAATGGTGTGAAGAAAATGGTTCACACACATAAGGACGACGCTTCAGTGTTCCATTTATATAACTCTTGCATAAACGAGTCAATACAGCTTAAATTTTTGCGGGCCAAAGGACCACTAAAGTGATATTTGTGGATGATCCAACAAAAATCTGATCTTATCCTTTAAATCTAAGGGTCCACATTAAACAGGTTAGTTGTGAAATTATATTGCGATAAAAAAATAATAATTAAAATACTATATTTGAACGCCCAAAGTCTCAAAACACACTCACACCGACCTAGTGTGAACGCCTTGACGATCCCCATCGATTTCACAACCCATAATTCCCAAATATGTAATCAAACTTTTATTATCATTTTCAATATACAAACAAAGTTAAACCTACATTTACCTACCGTTCAGTAATGACAGTAATTTAAGCCATCGATTAGGGTGTTACCCATCATTATCTAATAGTCACTATTAATATCAGTCTAACAGCGATGGTATCGGCAATTGTCAAGGGATTTGGGCCTTTTATGGTTATTAGTTATTAGAATGTAATTGAATTGAATGTCGATGTTAGTAATCAGTAGTTAAAGGGTTTCTTTGATGGTTAAGTTAACGTTTTGTGGGTTGCTTATTTATATCATAATATACGTATCCTTATGTACCTAATGTCAGGCTACCAAAAATTAAAATTAAGTTAATCCAAGGCACTACAAATACAAACATATTCTTGGAATGGTTAGGCAGGTTTTGGGTCCTATGTAATAGAAACAGGTTTATTCGAACTTCAAGCTACAACTGAAAGTTTTATAAGAAAAATCAAAAATACTGCTCAAACTATTGGAATTTGATTAGTACTGTCAAAATAAATATATATTTATTTCTCGTTTTTGTTACGGTATTCAATTTAATTCAATCATACCAATCATAATCGTTGACAGCGCCAAGAGATCGAACTCCCCCTAGGAGCATAACGCGTATCGAATTATTAAGAATATCGAAACCTTGGGACTAAAAGGGCGTGTATACAATACTAGTTCTAGTGTACGCTTTTTAGGTACCTATCGGTATTTCCCTGGGGCTTGGTCATAAATCAATTGCTATTAATAGTGTGAAAACGGACAAGCGTCTTTTGTTGTAAGAGCCATAATTTTGTAACAAATACATTGAAAGTTAATAGTTACGGAAACGTTTTGGAAGTTGTAGGTGTCATCAATTCTTTCTTTCTGTCTTTATTAATCTTACTTAAGATACAATTAAACTAAGGATTTAACAATCAACAAAACCGGGAATAACTGTTTGTAGGCCTTAAAAATATTGGTTCATTGCAGCGATCGAACCTGCGACAGTTAGTGCAAAAGCTGCTTGACCATTGTGGTATTACAAGTCAGTCACTCCTAAATGTTAATGTAGAGATGAATCGAAAACTATTATTCTTGAAGGCGAGATCGAAAGCGCAATGCTTAAATAATCTTCTAAACATACCTTTGCTAAGACACCGATATTTCCTCATAAGTGCCACGTAGGAGGTCACATCTAGATAAATAACATATGTCCAGTCCACCCTCGGTGGCGCCCTCTAGTGGCCAGCGGCTAATCATATATATTTCCTGCGTAGTGGGTGACAATACGTAACGCGAAGGGATGATGGTCAAACTTTTATGAGTTTTTTTTTTTGATTATGTTATAATTTTTCGTTTACAAAAAAGTAGTCCATTCTTAGATTTTCATCTGTTTTATGGTCAAAATATATTTCTAAATCGAATTTAAGTGAATATTTCCAGGTCTACGTTAAGGAGTGCTTTGTGAAATTATCAGTTAACAAAATCTAAAAATTGCAGTAGGATATTTTTAATAAATTGTTATGGTACACAGAAGAGAGGAATTTATTACTTGGAGTTGATTTCCGCTTGAGTGAAGGTCAAGGCCTACACAGGATCTATAAATATACTGGCGACAATCAATCAAAAACACTGTCGACGGACATTAGCAAAACAGAGTTGTCACCGATGCGTTAGCTTTCAATAAGAGTATATGTTAAGACACTTATGACACGTAGTAGATACGTAAAATCTGACTAAATACTTACCTAGAGTTAGAAATAAAACAAATGGCAATGCTCAAAAGGTTGGGTGCCGCTGCCCGGCGGCACGAGGAGCGAATGGCAAATGATTAATAAGGCTAATACCATTAGTGGTACGGACGACACATTCGATTACTATTGGTACACAATGTAGGTGGTATCGCGGAAAATAACTATGTACTTGTTATTATTGATAATAGCGCCGATTCTTAGCTGATAAAAGTGGTGGATAAACAAAATTAAAGCTAAAATGGCAAATCATTGTAGCGTTCAAATAAAAATTATTCCTTAGTATACACATTGTTTTCTCAGGTAGTGTTTTTAATTTGTAAAGGGATTATTAAAAAAAAATGCATTCATAATTCACTCAGCGATTTTTAAATGTTACCTCAAAAGTTAACAGTTATCTAAAGCTCGTGAAACGAGTTCTTGTCATGCCTGAACAAATGAACATAATCATAAAACAATACACCAAAACCGCCTACATTAAGTAAATATTGAACTTATGATAAATGATAGAACAATGAATGGAAAGTATCACCCCGGATCATATATTACGTGATCTTCGTATTATAGTCTGTCGGGGACACAATTACTCAAAACTAAAGCCGTGTCACCGATATAATGGACAATGGGCACGCGATGCAGGAAATAACCAAGTCCAAGATGGCAGAAGTGCTTCTGGATATGTTATTCATGTTATGAAAATTATTAATACAGAAGAATAATATTCTTATTAAAAATTACTCGTAGCATCTGAATTGTCAGTTACTTTATTACTGACAATTCAGATGCTGAATTGTCAGTTACTTTATTACTGACAATTCAGATGCTACGAGTAGCAGATGAATTGTATTTATATTGAGTGGAAAGTAATTGCGATTCAAAGGAGCAGAATTTAAAACCTCTTGACTCTAAGGACCAAAATTTAAAACCTTGTAACCTAAAGGACCAGAATTTATAACTTCGTTAACTTTTCCAGCGTACGTATAAAGCACGATATAAGGCATTCTCAATATTAGAATGACAACAAACAATGTCAATAGCAATCAATTACAAGCCCAATTTAGTACCTAGTTCAGATGCCAGCATTTCTCCTCAACATTCATGTCCAACATTCTTTCGTTCCAAGATCGACACGAAATACACCCTCTAATTCCTAAGAAAAATTCCACTTTCCCATCTACGACACACAGGGACAAACAAGGGACAGTCGACTGTATAATCATTTATCTCGAGTTTAATAAAAGGAAGATTATTTAGTGCTGCGGACGAGGCAACGCTAATGTCGCATGATTTAATCCCATTTCATTGGGAACGCTGCCAGGGATAGCTATCGGGGTGAGAATAGTAGAGACTGAATTGGTATTTTTGCTGCGAGTAATTTTATCAATATTTTCAAGATAAATTTGTAAAAGAATTTGGGAAAAAGGAGGTTATTAAACAAAACCACAGTAAAGTTATATGTTTTGATGATTATTTTGTATTGTCTTTAGTATGGGTATCAAACAACTGTGGTTTTTAATCTTCCCAAAATAGCATATATGTTATGTTGTGAAAAAATAAAAGCAACAATAATAAATAGCCAGTCGATCCCATAGAATGCCTTGACAATAATCTCAAGACGACCACAAAACCAAGACTCGGACACAACAATAGGAAACCGAAACACAATTGAACGCGTGGTGATATTTCCGCTAAACCCCATTATATTAGTAGATTAAGGGCCACTTTACTCAATATTCCATAAAATATTGCCTCATAAATAGGCGGGCAGCTGCAAAGACGTGATCAGACCAGGGGTCGGCGAGTGTAATCCCGTTAAAAATTGCCAAACAGAAAACAAACTGACAACGGCGGCTGGTTATACATCAAGTGCCTTAAAAAGAGAGACGGAAAAAAAGGAATTCGTCCGAAAGTAAACGGTAGATGACGTCCGAAGACGGATTCCGGGCGGTTCCGGACGACAGATACGAATGAAATCGGATGGGTGTAATAGAGACTGGCACGGTCAGGCTAAATGACCGACATCCGGCCGTAGACAAAAGCGAATCCACCGTAATAAAGCAGGATTGATGAAAAAGCGCTAAGCCACGCCGATATAACGGTGTGACATAAGATATAAGAGATAAGCGGCTTACTAGGGATCAAGAAGAAAGACCAAAACATCTCCGAACTGAAAAAAAAAAACCAGCAAAATACATATGCGGAATCTACCGTTGCATAATAAATTGTAGTTTATATTACTCTCATGCATTATTGTAACTGAAATAACACTGAAAAATTAAAAACTCTGGAATTCATCCCAAATTGTCTTTTGCGTGAAATAATTAAACCAGCTTACCCTTGAATCATATCACCAACAAATTCTGCTAAAGAAACATAAATTGCCTCCCCTTGTACCCAACATATTCGCCAATCTTTGCACCAAACAATAAGACTTCACTTCGGGCAGCTTTAACACAAAGCTATTGCTATTACAGAGTTCGCGAAGAGCGGACCATCGAACACCGCCAAGCTTTGCCGGACTCACTTTACCGGGATTTCGGATATGACGTAAAGCACTCACTTAGACCTCCCTCCCTCCCCCTGACCGAGTTTTTCTCCTTCTATTTATTAGCTTAGGATACATTTGAGGATGAGAAGGAGCTTCGCCCGGATTATTTTTCGGCAATGCAATATGAGGGTTTGCGATGTCGTTAATTATGGTGTACTGTTATTGGAAGATAGTTTTTGTCAAGGGCAGGGTTTCAAATGCAATTTTAGTTGGGTGAATGGAAGAGAATTGAAATAAGTTGCAAGTGGGAAACGTTTTAACTACGTCAAACAAAGGCAACTTTAAAACATTATTTTTTTATGAGAATTAGGTAGAGGTAATTCTGAATTTTACTCGTATTCAAGAGTTACGATTGTTCGTGACTAAATAAAATCTTGATCATACTTGACACAGATATTATAATAGCTAAACATTTACAACAATCTTAAGACTGTAAATTAAGACTCACTTTTAAAATAATATAAGATGAACCACACCGAAGAAAGGCATATTTTCAAAGCCCTCACAGATTTGTCTTTGACCAAATGGTTTACAAAGATATCCCAACATAATGAGAGCAAAACAAACACGTCACCCGACCATATCGTAATTTATTAACAACACAAAAAGCGGAATGGCTACAATATTTACAGTTGACCCGAAATTACTGTTTCTTAACTCAGAACCTTTGTTGTAAAATGAAACAGAATAGAGAACGTAGCCTGAAGGGACACCTGCCAACCATAGGGTCACAGTAACATATATTAATAACGCGTTAATTTATTAACAAGCACTGTTTATCCAGGGATTAACTGAGAATAGTTTTAGTTGAACAACAAAGGGCTGAAAGGGTTCAAAGCGAATTTCTTGCCAACATATTTACCTAAGGTGTAGCTGATAGTAATTTTACGCGCAAAAGGTCCGAGGTTTGGACGATGGCAAACATGTTCCCCGGGACATGCCTAAAATTTCCACGTACATTATAGAATGTAATGTTTCTGAATCAAAATCCGTTGTTTGTTTGATGCTGTAAACGGTACATGTGATTGTTAATGAAAACTAACAAGTCTCACAATCAAATACACGTTACTCATGTTAAATTCAAATGTTTGTTCGTGCGAAATGAGATTTTGTTACAACTTTTGTATGATTTGCTAAACTGAAATCAGACGGTGTTTGTTTGTTAACGTGTGGAACAATGTAACAAACTATGATATTTAGATGTTATTTTATAAAGCTTTTTTGATAAGTTGACCTATAAATCAGGTCTATTTTTCGGTATTGCAACGGAAACGAAATAAATTTTACTTTTGATGCTTTATTTTGGTACATCCATTTTCGAACCAATCCAAATCACAGCAAAAATCAGAAAACAAAGCTGAAAAATTAACTGGTTACACTCAACGTTTCAGTTCAGTTCAATGTTTTATTTGCAAACTCTCTAGTTAGTGCTTATTTCTCAGAAAAAGGTCTGGCGGTATCGCAAAAAAAGCTATTGCATCCCCACTCCAGCCAGGACAAAGAGTCGGTTCACTAACATAATTAAAATCTCCCGATTCGACTCCGAGCGACGCGAGCAATTCCCCACTTTTTAATTATGGAGAAATATCTAGCGATAACATGGGTGTGCGTTTATTCACAGTGAGTACATATCCTCGGGACAAGTTGAGGTGTAGGAAAAGATAATACTGGCTATATGCTTTTGGTATCCTTTTTTATTTGTACATGTCTTTATTTTTCAATTATACTGTGGACGCATATTTTATAAGTACTCAGAAACTATGCTGTTCATATTATATTTACTTTTTTTATGATAGGACTGTTTTTATATATTGTAATATCTAATGGTATTTCGCTTGGTTTAACTGTTCTTGATCTGCTTTAAATAATTGATACAAGCTTAGATCAATTTTGAAGTGAACTACCATTTACATAAACGCCACAGAATCTACTAAAACTTATTGAAGAAAAAGTACACAAAACTCACAAAACACGATACCTACTAATTTATTAACGCGAAAAACCCTAAGAACCTTCTGACACGGGTCACTTTCGATTCGACCAAATCAAACATCCACCCACATCGCTCAAGTCGAGACCTCACAGATTAATTTACCATTCACATTAATTAATACTACTTGTAACAATAGTTTTATTTGCACCGTCCGCCCGTGTGGTCGGACAAAGAGTTTTCCAGCATTATTTTCTATACAATCGTTGTTGGACGAGTTTCATTTGGTACGAAATCCCCGTCGGGGTGTGTAGTGGTTAAATAGTGCACAATAGATGTGGTCGGTGATTCATTAATGATGCATAGCTTTGGTTTCGGACCTTCGACGCCAACGCCTTTTGTGAATGCCTTAGGATCGACGCATCGGGTGTGAGATGGTGGCGTTATTTCATTAAAGTTTTGCGGCAATTAGAAATTTATTGGAACTTTTGGCTTGATCAAAGTCGCGGTTACTGTATTTTATCATGTGTAGTTTTTTCTTCTACCATATTTCTTGTATCGATAATAAAATTAGCACATCAGATTAGTAGATCACAAACAGACTTCGCTCATCTCTTCGAGAACATTTATCAGGTAAATCAACCGTTACTGTACATAATTGCGCAGTCTTGATTTCCAATTCGAGACCTCATATCACTCACTAGGATCTCAACAATTAATAAAGTAATGAATCATCAACATTGTATAAAATTACATTGCTGTCTAGCTTTACATATATGGCATTTCTTATGTTTCATTACTACAGTGTTAAAATTGGTACCTATCATCATTCAATAAAAATCTGTACAATATTCGAAACAAAAGATTAATTATATCGGTAATTACGGTTTCTTTCATTTAAATTTATGTCGTAGCTCCTTATTGTTAAGTTCTGAAGCAGGGCTGCCAAAAATATTCCATAAATAAAAAAAATCAACTCGGGAGAGAAATAGAGAAAGAATCAGATTTCCGAGTGGGAACCCTTCAGTTTCCTGTGAAGTGGCATGATAATTATCCTTTAATGATCCGTTCGGAGTCACCATCGGTGAGGCCCGGTATTAATTCCATGCATTTGATGTCGGTACAGATTTTGTTGACTGTACATGATAAAGACTTAAAAAAATACGAATGATATTTGCGATATTGTAAGAAAAAAATGTGTCACATATTGGCATAAATACTGGATTTAGTCAAACACTTTTATTAATTGCATCCACCCGCGATCATTGAAAGTAGTGAAACACAATTAGACAATAACATTAAGTTTTAAGATAACTCCGGTTATCTCCGAATTTCTAAAAATATTCAACTATTATATCTGTTTTAAATTAAATTGAATAGACAAATCAACGATGAAACAAATATATCGGTTATAAATAAAAGGACCACACTTGCTATAAAATTTTCATAGTGCGGATTAAAGGACCATTCCGAAGAAGACTATTCTTATATTACTCATGTTTAATATTACTAGATGAACAATAAGTCTCGTCTAACTACAAATCCTGCCGATCCTGTGAACAAGTCTGTACATAGACCGCGGAAGTGCGCTTTCGAGTCGATTGTTTCACGAGATTTTAATAACGGTGCAACGCAAAGAACAAGTCGGAAAACCATTGTTGACTTCAAGATGGCCGGGCTCTCGTCAAACCCGACGCCACTCCGGCCCTTCTAGTTTGATTTTATTAGGTCCGTAATAATTTTGTTGGGCCAACGGCATATTTGATCTTCGATTAATGTGAAAAGGATCGATGGTTTAAAAATATCGACAGGACTTGATTGCATCGAAGGTCGTCCATTTATAGCTACAGCACCGAGAAAGTTAACAAACTTTGTTGTTTGCAAAACCTATCCTAACCAGTTTCTTCATAAACCAACAAAGACATTCCCAAAACTAACTACAATGTCTATGAAGTCAAGTTTCTTTTGATGAGCTGCATAATTTCTGGAATGTACGAGTATGAGCGAGGGTCGAATCAATGAAGGTGCCCCCATAACTCACATAGTTACTCAACTATCATAACATGCCTAAACAAGAGCCGGCGAACTATTCGGACTCTTTGTCTTTAACCTCGATGCTCCTTTAGTGCCAATAAATAATGCCATTACCTGTTCATGAGCTGCTGTAAACCATATTCGTGAACAATAAGAAGATTTGGGTCGCTATTATATGCATATAAACAGGGCGAGACATCGGTCGTGGTTTATTAAGGGATCCGTATGCTTCTGGAAGGGGTAGAGGCGTAAAATTATTGTATAAGACCTCTCATATCTTCAGGTTAGATGACCTTAGAGAGCCTTTGGAGAATAAACTTTATAGAAGTATGCATCGTAAAGTCGTAATTAGTTTATTCGTCGTTATGAGTTTAATGTAAGTGTTTTGAAAACAAATAACAAGATATTGCCATGGATGATAGAATCGCTCTGGTTATGAAGCAAGGAAGGATGATCTCAGACTGAAATGGAGTATCTTTAAAATTAAAACTTTTGTTTTTAAAGCCAAAACCGTGCAAAACGGTACATATATAAACATGTTCACCAATACATCCAACGCCACAGTAAAAAAAGTTACAATAAAAATTCTCTATCACATCCAGATTTTTTCCCTCCAAACGTAGGCAGCGGGGGCAATTATCCACATCTCGGACACAACGGCGCAGACGTCCTCGAGTCACAATGGTCTCCACTAGAGGTCTCGCTGTAACGAATCCACTACTCCGTACTATCAACCAGTCCCTTTCGCGAAACTGGAGCGGGATTGTTTGTGTGATACTCCTACTCTACCAGTTAATGATGTATGGGGGTTCATTACCCGCGCGGTTTTGTTTCGCACGGTTTTAAATTTTTTTAAGATTATCCGATGATAGTTTGTTGTCATTATAACATGCTTTTTGTTTCAGGAAATGTTTGGCTTGATGTCTTGGTGATACAAACTTGGATAATAGTCACTAATTGGATATTTTTAATGCACATTTAGTACCTGGTCGGTAATTAGGTCGGTATTAACATATAATGAACTTCTAGCATCTGTCCAAGGTTACATAATGTAGCTCTGTATTTAAGTATCATTGTAATAAAATTCGTTACTCAACCCTTAAATTTCCTAAATCTCTAAATACTGGTTCCTGTCAGGTCAATATTCCCTCCAATAATTCACAAACATCAAACCCATATTGTAGGAACAAGGCGACAACGACACAAAGCCTTTATTGGCCCGGATCCCGCACAATCCATCACAACTGTTGTTACCCCCGTCCAAGGGTCTCTTGTACCCTGATCATTATTTAAAATATAGATGAGTGTTTTCTTTCCGATAATCGAGACCACGATTGAGGGTTGCACACAATAGGCAGGTCCTTTTAAAAGCGTCGCCTATAGAAGTTGTCGGGGGCCTGAAGGACCGTGTTGCGCTTATTTGTAATAGTAAATTGAAGTTACACTGTCCACTCTATTGAGACCCCGGCATTGCATTATGTCTTTTTTTGTGGTATATACTCTTTAGTATTTGAAAACTAGTGTGTGCATTATCTGTGACTGTATATTATTTTTTTCTTCTTTCATTCCTCGTCTTCTTTTAGCGTGACTTTCTCCGTTTATATTTTCTGAAAGCACTTACAGAAGTTTTGATTAGCTAAGACAGGTTTTGATTACCAAAAATGATACAAGTACGTACGTAAATCACTTATTTTGAAATAATTAGCAGTTTATAAAGACTTCCCACGAAGCAATCGCTTACCTGTATGCAGTTATTAACGATTGAAACTGCTTTAACCTCAGTCAGATTTTTTAATAGCCCTAGAAAACCTTCAAAGTTGGTCCAACTCACACCTGACCGGTTTTATAAATTTCAAAAGTGGAATGGGGCGGGGGGATCAATTAAGGTGGTCTTTGTGAACATTATATCGACGCGCTTTGAAAAGAGTTGTGATTTTCTTTGATAGTACGCAGACGTGGTTTGCCGAGTGAAAAATCAAAGGACCTGCCATCGTGATGCATGAAGGGATTTATTAAGATTTAATGTCGGCAACGACACTCCGAGGCGGGAAAAGAACGAGTTTCAAGTGTTCACCGCGATGTACGTTTTACATGACGCCATTTTGGATTTGTTCGTGTAAATGTCGAGTGGCAAGGTGAGCGCGCCCTGCAGTATAAATTCAATACACTATATGTAGCAGCAATGGTTTTTTATATAGGTATTTTCTTAATAAGGTGCAGAATCAAGCGACCGCCAGAAATTTAAATGATCGAGGTGGCTCTCTCTTGTTTTACTAACAACTAGGTGAGGAACTATCTTTGGACATATTTGCAGTGTCTAGTCAACTGCTGGGTGTAGGCCTTCCCTTATAGCTGCCATTACACGTATACCGAAACTACGCCTTATCTTGTCAGTCGAGTTATCGAGCTATCGAAAGCTCGACTGACAAGATAAGGCGTAGTTAACTAATACATATGTGCGTGTAATTGTATGTTGTACACCGTTAGGCGTAGTTTTAGCCGGCCTGACTTCTTTGTTCGCAAAGTTCCATCTGAACTTTTTATTTGATCTGAGGCTAAAATGTTCATTAACTCAAAAAAAATACCTACCTATAATCCTCAATTTTCTAAAATCACTCCTCCATAATCACGTCATTCTTAAATAGTAACTGGTCCTTTGATCCGCCTGAGTCTTTTCTCAATCGGGGCCAATGGAGCGGCCACAAACACTATCTACGATCATCGGCTTAACATGCTGAGTTAATGAACACCCGTGGGCTTACATATTCACACTAACCATGTACGGACATAGGGTGGGGTGGGTTGGGAGGTGGGCGGAACGTCTTAGAGAGCCTCGAGACACTCGCATGGGTGTGCACGTTTTAAAGTTTTATTAGTAATTAATATGGTGGAGATCTTGTAAGGAAAGGAGAATAAATTATGATATTAGTACGTCCCTACTAGGAGAAAAATGAAATACTATTCGAATTAGTGTTTTCTTGTAACTATTTATGTTGAGGAATACAAAATTACATCTAATTTAAACTGAGCAAAAGGATTTCAGATGAGTATTTTTGAAACCACCTAAATTACAATATGTATGTACATATATGTTTTTGTTGTGATTGTATACCGTTTCATTCCGATTTTAAGTAACTTCTCTTAAGGCAGATTATATCCAAATATGTAGGATGCAAACGACTATTTATAAAGAATGATCTTTTTAGTAGAAATGTCGTCATCGTCAATTATATCTGCTTCGCGGTTTGGAATTTCGACAATAAGTCCATCATGACAAGTAAAGCAACTGCAGTTTTGGTCAACCAAACAACTATTAGAAAGCAGAAGCTAATTATATCTTACTCCTACATCTTACGACTTGCCAGTTTGAACTCGGCTTTTGGTCGAAGTTTCCCCAACCGAAACCCCTAAATATCGCTGGCTGTACAAATTAATCCAACTATTGGCACATCAGACAATACACATGAGATATAACTAATAACTTGTGACGTCAGCAATGTGCAGTTAACTCCAGAATGTTCGTTAGCGAAGGGCCCAAGATATATCGTCTCTATGGGACTTGTTTATCTTCCGGTGTGTTATTAAGACCATTGTGTCGATATTCCGATGGTTTAAGTGAAACTTAGATGGCTTAATATAAGTATGCGTTATGGAGGGGAAGATAGGATTTTATTAACTCTGTATATGTACAGAAATCTGATATTGATAATAAAATTTCCTGTTCTTGCTTGTTGAGTATTTTATTAGTAGATTTATCTATTAAAACGATTTTAAGTTACACAACATCTTTAATTTTATCGAAATTAAATATCATTAGATGTAATGAATGTGTTTGAACTCAAGAACTAATATTTCTTTTCATGTTGAATTTATGCACTAAGTAGGAAATAAAAGTATTTACGAATTGAATTCTGATGAAAATGCAGTAGCAATCCATCCTATTATTTTCGTCTCCAATATTCGACTTCCTTAACTGACTGTCTTAAATTTTCCATATACGCTTTCCCACGTTTCCTTAGTCCAAGATCTATTTACCACAGTAAATAAATCCCAAAACTAAACAAACTTAACTATCCTACCCTTCCATTGTACCCTCAATAAATCAGGCACCTAACACCACACACTATCGAGACATTATTAATTAAAATCCTTGCAAGAGCACACCTGTCCCAAGATACCTCCTTGGGGCAGCCCACAGCAATCGGTTTAGACAAAGAACCGATGTGCCCCGGGCTGGCAACTTGAGGGTAATCCGGACAAGACTATCGATACTGTTATGTTTAATAGATTTTGTGTGGTTTAGTTTGATTAGTTTTTGGATAGTAAAGTCGCTTGAGTTAGGTTGGGAGTTCGTCGAGTAGTATTTGAGTTACGCTGAAAACTTAGTATGAAGGAGATATTTCTAGTAGCGATATTCAATGTAGATTTTAAGTTACCAAAAAGAAGAATTTGAGAAATTTTGATTAGTTAGTTTTACCCGTTGACTGAGATTTGTAAGGCCACTTATTATTTTTTATAAAAAAATACGTATAACTGCCATAAATCTTAACTAATATTATAAATAGGAAAGATTTGATTGTTTGTTTGCATTGCATAGGCTCTGAAACTACCGATTTGAAAAATTATTTCACCAATAGAAAGCTTTATTATTCCTGAGTGACATCGGCTACATATTTTCCCGTAAAATGACAAGAAATGTACAGTCCACGCGGGCGGAAAGCTAGTATAGAATACTTCCGTAAATGTATTAAAACGTTACCAAAAAAGCTAACATGCTAAAATAGTAGCTACACTCATGGACTTAACAACAGCTTACTATACATAATCCCAAGCAGATGCAAAAATCAACACAAACCATTAATTACAAACCAATCCTTGGTACACTATAAATAAGGCCACAATCGGAACAAATGGACAGGCGGCAAATTAAACCCACGCTGTTCAATCCACATACATTAGGCACATCGATCTAACACGTCTAAACAAAGGCCGCGGCGAAATGCCTCCGAACACGCGATTGTCTTAAGTTCACCTCCCAAATCTTTCCTTTTACCTCTTGTGTGAATTTAAGCCTTGTTGAGACATGGTTAAGGTTGGAATCGTTAAGGATTGTATAAAACTTGCGAAACGATGTCCTTTACACCAAAGTGTAAGTTAACTTGAAGTCCAGCAGTCCACACTGACCAATGCGCGGAAAAGTAGTTTCTATACACTGTGTACAGGACGGACGTTAAACAAACGCTACCAGAGTGGATAGAATACTATGGAATACTATAGTGTGGAAAGTTATAAGGGAAAGTTTAAAAGATTATTTTCAAATGTAAGAAGATGAAGCTTTGTGCACTATATAGACTTTCTCTTTTACTGGTAATTCATAAACTTAATTGCCAACGAAAAATATTGCTTAGCTATTTGTACGTATCTGTAAAGTTGCGACACGGTGTCAGATACAGCCATCCTTAATGCGGCCCAACCAAAAACAAAACAATCCGATGCTCACCTCCTCGCGTCCGGTTCCGTACAGTAAATTTACATTCCCCACCATCCATCCCAGAAGTCCATCCGGGTTGGTAATAAAACGATCTTAAGGTACGGAGGAAAATATCTTAGAGTGCGAGTGCTAAGTTGTAGACTTTCAGCGCTTTGAGGTTTAGTTTGCTAATGAAAATGAAGAGGTTAGTCCGAAAGGCGACGGTTATACAGATAATGCAGATCAGGAAGAAGTGTGACTGAAATAAGTTTAAAATCAACAAGAAATTTGCAAAAACGAAAACCGCAGAAGCTTCTTAAATTGTGCATAACTAAAATTTTCAATAAATAGATTAAGGTTAAAATGAATGGTCAAAGAATTCATTCGTGATCGGATAATCGATATCGTCCGATAATCTAATAATCATCAAATAGAATTATATTCTTTAGCTTGGTTAGCTTCACAACTAAATGTTATAATGTTACCGACTCTCTACGAATTTGCGAGTTTTCTCGCTTATTCTCAAGACTTAAACTTGTATCTAAATTGCCACACGGGCCTGCGGAGCTTCGAGATATACGCCGAAGGGTACCACTCTTCGTCCGTGTGTTTACAGGCTGATGCTATCGCGTAATTGTGACAATATTTGCTTTCCACATTTATGTATGGAAGGCGGGTCAAGTTAATTGTTCCGCCCAGGTGTAGTGCCCCAAAATTACCTATTGAGTAACTGATTAAATCGAAGGTCTAAGTGGGTCACTTAGGTTGGTTTTAATTAAAATGTTACACGATGTACCTATACCATCTGGACGGTGGACCCCTCAGTAAAGTTCAATTTGTATTGTTTGCGATATTTCTATGAGGCATTATGTTGTTAAACAAACACGTGATGATTAAGTTTCCTAAACTTATTCACGTTTTTGTAAAACCGCGTATAATTGAAAGAATGGAAACAAATGTAATACTTTTCAAGGTTTTGATTATATGAGAAGCCGGTTAGTGACGGTATTCTTTCTTTTCTTTTCTTTAAGAAAGGCTAAGGGAAGTAAAGCAAATAAAATTAAACAAACATTTGAAAATTTTCATTTTCCGGAATACAATTCTCATTTACTACAATTAATATATTTCTGCTACTCATGCCATACAGAGACCACCCCGTAACTAAGCATTCCCGGCGATTTAAGACCGTCTTGGCTCGAAATGGCCAAGGTGAAAAGTACACCTAAGTTCAGATTAACAATCGGGCAGGGCAAAGGGCTACTCGGACCGAAGGACCGGATACTGAACAATAAATTCGGCTAGAAAGACCATCGCAGTAAAGCTATGTGAGTGGAGGGACGTTAACGTTTACTTATGCGATGTGACACATTTCTTGGAGTTTTGGTATTTTGGGCAGGGCCCAATATTCAGTAACATGCTTTAAAATTTTCTGAGCCTTGAAAGAATGATCATCCATCAAAATTTGATTTTGATCTTTGGTAGGTTACTTAACAAGCAATACATTTTATAGAGTACCTATCGAAGTACCAAAATCTTGATAATGTAGATGGTTACATATTAAGATTTACGTACATTTGATTGTACTCATGGGTGTAAATTATAGTCGTGCTTGGGTATAATCGTAAACTTAAAAAAACATATTGTAACATAAAATATAACATACCATCACGCCTGTATTCCCCGAAGGGTTAGGCAGAGGTGTACTTAATGTACACCCACAGTTCGCCGGTATGTTTGGGTCCCATGTAATAGGGGGCGAGCCTATTGCCATTCACCGGGCACAAATCCAGACTCCGAGCTGCTACTGAGAATTTCATAGAAAAACTCAATAACACTTTGCTCGACCTGGGGATCGAACCCAAGACCTCTAGCGTAGCAGTCGCGATTGGGACCACTAGACCAACGAGGCAGTCCTAGACCAACGAGGCAGTCGCAGTCGCAGACTGTCGCAGCAAAACTGTAATGTAGTAAGTAAAGCACTTAACAGTAGCTTTTGCAACAGGAGTTTAGAATAAGTAATTTGAAATCTATGGCTATGGACTATGTACAATAAAAAAATCTATACTTATATTAACAGATGAAGCAAAAATGTTGTACCCCTTTTTAAACAAATAGTGCGAATGGAGGTGTGTGAGATTTGGCATCATTAAAATTCATTAAAGAAGTGCAGAAAAATATTTCGGTCGAATTTTGAGCACCGGGCGACCATAACCGTTTGTTCGAAATAAGTGTGCTCGTCTGAAGTTAGCCCGTTCTTTTTAAGTGTCTTTGTACGTTAATAGCCAAATCAGTAAAGAAAATAATCACAAATTCGAAACATATAAGACTCCGATTGTCTTATCACCGACTCTTTCTATTAAAATTTACCACTGATATACCACTTGCGGACAACTTCAAACAGGCTTAGTTATTTCGAACAAACTGTAGTTTCTTTATTTCTCGTAATAAACGGACCACATCCAGCTTCCACTAAATCTATGGCGCTCTGGTCACTATAAATCGGCCAATGAGATGTAGTGATTTAATCGGAAACCTCAGGGTCCCTCAGGAAGCCCATTAAATCGTATGGTCAGAGGATAATTAATTCTGTGGTAACGTTTCAAGTGAGATTAATGGCGGTCGGATCGAAAGCTCTTTTCAATGGGCTTTAGTAACATGTTTATTGTTTTGTTTTGCTATTCATCAATTCGGTTAATTGATTTTCATTTGAGATTAAGCTATTTGAGAATATTAATTGTTTTTTTTTGGTCACCGAAAAATTATGTGTCATAATATCGTCATCATCAACCATTTAGTCTCCACCCTCGCGACTAGCGCTTTATATTTTAAGACACCTACATACTATCGCGCCTTCATTCCCCGAAAGGTAAGGCTGAGGTGTAATAATGTACACCTACACTTCGCCGGTATATTTATAAGTTAGGTTTATAGATCCCATGTATGTAATAGGGGGCGAGCTTATTGAGTCATACTCTGCAGCGGAGCCACCATTTCAGAAACCGATCAATTATATCTTAAAATGATGTACGTCAAACGTACATAATGTACGTGCAATAGGTAATGAGAAAATAGACATTCATTGTGAAGCATACTCCCCGTATGCTTCACAATGAATGTCTATTTTCTCATTACCTATTGCACGTACATTATGTACGTTTGACGTACATCATTTTAAGATATAATTGATCGGTTTCTGAAATGGTGGCTCCGCTGCAGAGTATGACACAACTTATTACCATTTACAGGACACAAATCTAAATTCCTAGCTGCTACTGAGGATTTCATAGGAAAAATAATGAAACTTTTTTCTGACTGCAATTGTCTAAACCTGTAGAACCCCTTGTGGATCTTTAACTTTTTTAAATGTGAATCATATTATGATGAAAAGCGGCTTTGTTAATTCGAGCTGAAGCTTATCGCTTTGCCACTACGCCAATAGAGCTTGGGATTAACGAGGGTTGGAAATTCATCATCAACATCTGTATCACTGCTGCGAGCGGGCCCCTCCAGTCTGACATGGGTTGGACTATTTATAAGGCTGAAATACCATCACATACCATCATGCCAGTTTTCCCTGGAGGGTTAGGCAGAGGTGTACTAATGTACCTACACCCACATTCCGCCGGTATGTTTAGGTCCCATGTGGAGAGCCTATTGCCATTAACGGGGCACAATTCAAAACTCCAACCCGCTTGAGAGTTTCATAGAAAAACCCAATAACATTTTGCTCGACCTGGGAATCGAACAAAGAACTTCTGGCGTAGCAGCCGCGTTTAGGACGACTAGACTAATGAGGCAGTCTAGGCTGAAATGTATTCTATTCCTGCAATGCAGAGCAGAATATCAATAGAACAGTAACGCCCCACAAATTTACACTGGGGCCAAAAGACGCCGCGAAAATGCGTATCAATCTATACAATATCATCCAAAACGTTTCGCAGCGCAAAGAGTGGCGTGTCTCAATTCGACTTTATGATTTTTGTTAACTTTTTCAGGTTACGCGATATCTCTACCGATGCTAGACCGATTTTGTTAATTAAGTATACATGTATGTATTTTACCTGCAAGAGTATACTCCTAAGATGGTCGCAATCAAATTAAGTGAAGATGTGCGACCGTACGCACGGCTACACATCAAGCTATACAACACCAGTTTATGCTGGCCTCTTGTAGTGTGGGAAGCCTATACAATGCGAGGTCAGCTTAAACTGGATTTGTATAGGTTGACCTATACCCGCGTGTACCGTCATTATAAATTAAATAGCCCCATCCCTTCCTCACAATCTAAAATTAATCCACATGAACATGTCATGGCGTCTGGTCACTTAAAATATAGAAAACAATGATAACATACCGCTCATATCAGTCAGGAAACGATGACGTCGGCAACAGTGTCCTTCAAAACTATATATAACTACTGGTTTATAACACTTACGCGAATATTAGACATTGAAATAAAACTACTTTTTACGGATTTTATCGCGTTATATTGATATTTTTAAATTCCCGACGTTTCGCCGATGTCAAACACAGCCGTTCCGGGAAGTCAGCAGTTTGTGAACATACACTTGACAAGGCCCAGCACTACATCAGATTTGATAAACCACAAGTCCTTGCAAAAGAAAACCGATTCCTACCTAGGATGATTCGCGAGGCTATTGAAATTAAAAATCATCCAAATTTCAATAGAGAAGATGGCTGGGTCTTACCATCTGCTTGGAACCCCATCATAGATTCCATTAAATCCAAGCACAAGACTGCGAGACCTAAGGATACGGTGAGCTCATTCTGCGTGACCGGCATAAATAATAATCAACAAAATGTAGGGTAGCTGTTGATAATTTTGACATTAGGACGACCAACACCTCAGTCCACCCGTGACCATGGATGCTGTAAAGGAACCGAAACGTCGGGAATTTAAAAATATCAATATAACGCGATAAAAACCGTAAAAAGTAGTTTTATTTCAATATATATAAATAGCTATCCGCCCGCATCTTCGCCCGCGTTTTATAGTTCCTTGTTTAATGCCACATTATAAAAATAAAAAAAGACCAAAAAAATGAAATAGTATCCGATTCGCAGACCTACTGAATATGGATATAAAATTTCATAAAAATCGGTCAAGCCGTTTCGGAGGAGGATGGTAATTAACATTATGACACAAGAATTTTATATAAAAGATATTGAAATTAATTCATTGCTAAGGCTTTGTTTGTAGATATTAAAACTTAACTTACCCTTATGATTACCAAATCAACGTAAGTGCAACCCAACATACCTGAAAAGACAAAAATATGTAATGTAGATTACATTATTACATTCTTTATTGTACACCAAAGGGGTTCAAACCTTTTTGTATAGAAGCTAGCTGAACGGTTTTATCCCCTTTGATAACATAATTCACCATCATGCTCAATCATCCTCCAAGATTTAGCAGAGTTGGCACCAGCAACTCTTTGTGTTCTAACATAAAATGGTTGCTCTTGCTGATATGTTTTTACATCCCATGTAAGCAAGGTAATAACCAAGCACAAATCCAAACTCTGTGCTCAACATCATTATCAACCCATTGACAATCAAATCACTGGGCATGGGTCTCCACTTGGAGTGAGAGGGTTAGGCTATTAGTCTAGCCTACTGCGGGTTGGCAGACTTCACATGCCATCAAGAAAATCTCTCGAGCATGTAGGTTTCCTAACAATATTGATGATAATTTATTCTTAATATGCATATTATAACAAAAAGTCAGAATTGTGTGCCTTGGGTTAGGACTCAACTCACTAGGCTTATCACTATTGACAAGCTGCTATTGTGAAATTCCCGAAAAAGTCGATGATGTGAGTCATGCAACCAGGACATCTAACCTAGGAATTGACATCCAGTAGCTAATTAACATATATTCATATAGCATATTTAAGCTGGTGTCCCGTTTCCATGGAACCTGACTACTGTCTTGGGCTGCCATCTGCTTTTGTACTTAGGTAATTGTATCATAAGTGGTTGTCCAATTACACTGAACAACATAGTTATATTCATACCCTCACTCACACCCATTTCCCTTAGAATCCATGAAATGGGTCATCAAAAAAAAGTAGGCATCTTGTATGAACTTGGAATGTGAATGATATACGTACAATATATAAAAATCATTTATATTTAGCAGCATTTCTCTTTGGTGGATGAGACCTGGTACCAGGGTATCAAAATACATCAGAGGGAAATGCCTTGTTTTAAAATAATACTAGCAATATTTCGTCGGTATCCTAATGGCTAGGGCGTCGGACTTGCGATCATATGGTTGCCAGTTCGAACCTCACCTATTGCACTACCGACGTGGACCCACTCGTAACACAAACATTTAGCTTAGCACGAGGGGTTAACAAGAATACTAGTAATGTGTGACCCACATTGCTAGTAAGCTTTTATTAAAATAACAAAAAAAAAATATTGTTTAAAACTAGTGGGGTCACTGAGGGAGATTATGAACATTACCATAACATACATGTATAACATATATACATTTCAAGAGGAGAATAAAGGAGCATTTTCTTTCTACACTAAGAACTTAGAATATATATTTAATCATATTTATGTATTATTATAGTATTTTATGTATGTATGTTGGATAATTTTATATAGTTTGTATGCTTATTGTATTTACTTACTTATTATAATTATTGTACACTTGACTCAAACCCTATTTTTATAGATCAACAACAATCACTCAAAGGTTTGCTGGAAGAAAACTCAATGTTGAGTTAAGCTCGCCTTTGTACATTGTTTGTTTATAATTAATGTGTTACTATGTTTTTTTCTGTGTACAATAAAGAATAAGAATAAGAATTACCAGGACGTGGCCAAAGATGTTTGGGAAATGCTGTTTTATAGCAAAACATTCTAAGAGCAACTGTTATTACTATCTTGTCAAGTAACAAAACTGCAGAGGATTGCGTTTTTGCAAGTTTGTATTTGTAAACACTCCCAAAATACATAAGAGCATGATGCTAGGAAATATTTATTATGAAAACAGAAAAACCAATGTCTCGACTTCAAAGACTTGAGATTAAGTGAATTATGGTGATGGATAAAACATTTAAATATGTCAAATACCTAAATAATAGTACTTATGAGAAGACCTAAGCATTTATTGAGTATCCATAAAGTTTGTTTACTTTTTAAGTTATAAAAGCTTTTTATAATTTATAAATGTTCAAATAGGTTGATCAATGATCATCAGCCTTAATACGTCGAGATAACTAATCGAAATCTATAGTGATGCTTGTTAATTAAATAAGGAAGTATATTGTGCACCAATCTTGTGCAAATCAATAAACAACCATTAAAAAAAATCAAACTTGCATTGGATGGCCGATATATGCTGTTCTAAATACAAAACGTAATTTAAATTGCTATCACAAATTACTCACAGACTAAATTATCATTATTTTATGAAAATAAACCTCAATCCTAACAATAAACAAGGATAACAAGATAAGATAACCTCAAAATATTTAACAGAAGGAATAATACCCGGCGTCTATTATTATGCTGAAAACAATGCTAATATTGGATAATACAGCGCTTAATTACCTGATACGGCGTTTCATCTCCTTTTTCTTCCAGTTGCTTTAGGTTTAAACACAACAAACAGTTTTCATTAGAGTTCCAAACATAAAACACATCATCCTTGATTTCAATCAAATTACGCAGCTTTCCACTAGGATTTTCACTCAAATTGTTCTTTAAGTCTTGAAATATGGCATGGTTCGGCAATTTAGTATCGTACAAGCGGTTATCCATCGTGGAAGAAATAAATAATCTCTTGTTATTACTGAGACGGTAATTTTCAAGTTGCCGTTTTGACAGTTCTTTCGAGTTCTTGTCGCGGGGTTTCATACGTCATTAGCGTTTCGTTCTTGCAATTCGTTGTTCAAATAAAATTCATAAATGTTTAATTTACAAATTGGTTTCTTAACTACAAATCTACGAAAGTAAATAAATAAATACTATTAACAATTATTTGATACAAAACAGTATCATTTAAAAAATGCACTAATAGTTTGATTAATAATTATTATAAATATGTTTGATCTTGTATTATTTTATAGTTATGAGTTATGAACGACTTTTTCGTTTTTTTTGTGGACAACTACAGCTTTGGCTTGGTGGTGATATAACTTTGCTGCTTAATCAACTGGTAAGCAGCGCAGAGGTCGTCTATACTGCAGGTTTTAGGGCATAGAGGACAGGATAGGAGATGAGCCCTAACCCCATTTCACTAAATTGGAGTTATTACTCCCCACTTGGGTTCGGAGTCGGTTTATTGACCTCAAGGTAAGACCCTACGGGAAGATACTCGCATGGTGGTAGGTAGTGAGCAGGTGGTGGGAATTTCTTTAGCCACAGTATACGGCGGGCCTCAGCCATTCATCTTAATAGGGCCTCAGCCGGGCATCTTAATAGGGCCTCCGCAGATTTTAGGAAGCTGTGCCGTATAGACGACACCTGCGCTGCCACTGACAATGCTTTAGAGGTAGCTAAGTTATGGGCGAAGAGAATTTAACTATAAAAACAAAAAACTGGGGAGCTACTAAGTATTTTTATTGCTACCATAGTTTCCTTCCGATAAGCAGTACCTCCCTTAAGATAATTTTTATTTTCTGGTATTAATATTATCAGAGAGGATGGGCTTATTGGCAATAGGCCCATTCCCTCTGATGCTAGTAAGTGCCCTCAAGTGCCTGGGTGCTTGATTTTTTATGAAAAATATAAACAATGAGAAGGAGATGTCTTACAACTTTGCCTGAGTTCCCAAAACATTAAAAACAAAACAACCATAAAGGCACAAATGAAAACAAAACGCACACACGGGTAACTGATTGTTGTGTGCACACAAACAAAGTGGTATATCACTTTGATTCGCAATGGTATCACGTAATTTCATCTCCCTGAGCGCGGCCCATGCTTTCTTATAAATAAAACAACATATAGGAGGCGATAAATTCCATTCTACAAGATTTCGTACGTGAATTTTCGTTGTAATTTAATATTTTGTATGGTTTAAAGGTTCGCGGATTGTTGTTGGCATTGAATGAGTGAGGCCGTTAGTCGAATTGCAATTACGGATTCGCTTTGTTTTAAGTGCATCCTTTTCTTGGTAGGTATTGTTTTGGAAATAATCTGTAACTGTGAGTAAAAAACTTTTTAGTTACGTTCTTGTATCACGTTTATTCACTTGATCGTAAAATCCTAAAATGCTTCGACGCTAGACGATCGACGAAGATTCAAATATATTAAAGTTTTTCCCAAATTGCAGGTAGGTACGTCTGTATCAAATTCTAGGTTTAAACTGTAGTTGCGAAAAGCCAAAAAATATTAGCATATCGCATCAAAGGAGAGACGATAAGAAAGAGGACTTTAATAGTTAGTCAGAATGTTTTTTTATGTGGGTATGTCCACCGATTTTTCGAATTGGATTGATTTATAAAGTTCTTTTTTTAAATAGCTCATTAGTTTATTCATTTATTGGAATCAGTAGTGTAGATTAGTTTAACAATTTAAAAAAACAAGGCGTGGCGTATTGTCGATGCACTGGACTTTTTTGGTAGGCGCAAATAATTTTTCAATCAATTTTTCGTTCTAAAACTAAGTTGTAAGAAAAGTATAGAGTATTTGCTGTATTAAAAGTGTGTTACTCCGCATTAGGCCGGGATAGAATATTGTCTATACCTCTCATTCTGAGAAGAGACCCAGCTTTGGAAAATAAATGGGTTGATTAGGTACTGACTAGCTTTTGTTCGGAGAACACGCACTTGAAAATGCAGTCTAGTATGATGCGATAAGATAGACGATCTGGTAAAGGTCACTGGTAGTTGTTGGATGCAGGCAGCATAGGTAAAGTCAGCAATGAAAGTTGCTTAACACGATGAAATCTTCAAAACGCTTACAAATTTATTATCCAAAACTTACTGACCCGAGATGTTGTAAGTAGTACGTGTCTCTACAAACTGGACCATCATTTTTTTCCTAAGTGAATCTATTGAAAAGGATTGGTGCTGTGTTGTTTTCAAAACTTGGCGGTGTTCAGCAACTTTCGTTGCTAACTGTACACATGGCTACACATCAAACTATATAAATCCAGTTTAGACTGACCTTCCCTTGTAAAGGTTTTCCGCACAATTCAAGGCCAGCCTATACTGGTTTTGTATAGCTTGATGTGTAGCCGTACTTACCGGTCCTTGTAAAAGTATATATACTTTTACAAGGACCGGTACGTACGGCTTTTAGAGATTTTTATCAGCATTTTTTTAGTTTTCGCCCCCTTAAGGTACTTGGGATCTACACATACCGACGAACTGTAAGAGAAAATTAAGTAGGTTCACCTTTGCGTAACCCTTCGGACAACACAATATGCGTGATGGTATGTTTTTTTTTGTTTTACATTTATTTATTTGTTCAGCAAAGGGCGTTCTTTATCATCATTTTCCTAACGAAGTTAAGTCTAACCTGATGCGGCTAAATATCAATGTTTTTCACAAAGCGAGTGCTTTCAAAACTTATCCGATTTCTGGGCAATTACTTATGGAAAGACTAGTTGTCTTTCCATAAGTAATTGCTGGTTTCTGGGCTACCATTAACGCTTGCCATTTTGTGTTCTCATAACAACCGGGATCGAGTTTTGACGACCCACAGACTTACCGCGGCAGGCGTAGCTTTACCTTGCACATTCGTTGAACAACATTCTTCAGCTGATACATACATATGTCGCAGTAAGATAGATGAAGCCGTAATATAGTTATATCCCTAGGGATATAATTATATACCGTAACATAGTTATACGAAAGCGATTCTTTACTATCTCACTAGGAATATAGTTATAAAACCGTCGAAGTTTAGTGATATACTTATATTACTAGATTAAGTTCAGTGTTATAAATATATTAGGGTTTGTCTCAAAAAAGTCATATTGTCATCATATTGTACTAAGTATATTAAAGCTTATTTATTCTCAAACATTTTTGAAATATTGAAAAAAAAAACAAAATTGTGCCACTTTTTTGAGACAGACCCATTACTTGATTAAGCTTAGTGAAATAGAAATCTACCATATATATTTAATATAAAACAAAATTTTATTGGTTTTATCTTTATTAATAAATCAACTTTATGTATCCTGTAGTTAGTTACAATTACTTTGTGACACTATCACGTATTAAAGTAATGATAATTAAAACGATCATATTTTTTGGAATTTAAACATTAACAATACAATTAAAACTAATCAAACATTAAAAATCTTTTAAAGCCAAACAGTTTTGAGATATCTTTATTTCTTATCAACAAGTTGAGATCTTGGTTTCTTTAAAAGTATTTTTTAATTTTTGTTCAGACAAGAAGAGGAATCATGACATCTAGAATTACATAGCACTGAATGCTTCTTAAGGCACATCTTTTGGTAGAACACTGTATTTTATTAGTAATGTAGTGTAATTTATTACTTCACTTATTCTCTGCCGCGTTCAGTGTGCGCCGCACACTCCGAAAGCTATTTCACTAAACTTAATCTAGTAATATAAGTATATCACTAAACTTCGACGGTTTTATAACTATATTCCTAGTGAGATAGTAAAGAATCGCTTTCGTATAACTATGTTACGGTATATAATTTTATCCCTAGGGATATAACTATATTACGGCTTCATCTATCTTACTGCGACACATACATACATACATACATACAAGCGACGCGGTGGTAGCCTAATGGCTAGGGCGTCGGACTTGCGATCATGTGGTTGCCGGTTCGAAACTCACCCATTGCACTACCGACGTGAACCCACTCGTAATACAAGCATTTAGCCTCGTACGAGGGGTTAACAAAAAAAATAAAAATAATATTCACTACACTCATGCCTTTTTCCCACAGGGGTAGACAGAAACTATAGACGCCACTTGCTACGACTCTTGCATATCTCTTTCGCTTCTTCCACATTCATACATCTTCTCACACACACGCGCTGCCGGTTGCGAGTACTACGCACCTAACCTTTTTGAGGACCTCAACGATAACATCAGTGTATGTCCTTCTAGGGCGACCTCTCCCGACGGTGCCGCCGACATTCGCCTTTTAATTCCATTTTCATTCATTCTTTAGAAATTCTGCCCAAACAATCTACATAACATACCATCACGCCTGTATTCCCTGAATGGTTAGGCAGAGGTGTACTAATGTACACCCACGCTTCGCTCCAGTATTTAGGTCCCATGAGTTAGAGGGCGAGCCTATTGCCATTAACCGGGCACAAATCCAGACTCCGAGCTGCTAAAGAGAATTTCATAGAAAAACTTAATAACACTTTGCTCAATCTGGGAATCGAAACCAAGATCTCTAGCGTAGCAGTCGCGCTTGGGACCACTAGACTAAGGCAGCCAAACAATCTCAGCTGATATAATTTGGAAGTAAGTAGTTCTAATTGGATGGCTGAGTGTCTTGGTTCCATGAGCTAAAACAGAGTCATATCGCATAGGATTTCCTTTCAAAACGAAGATCAATGTCGCTGTCACAGTCTAAATAAGTAACACAAGGAACTCCGAGTGCCGGTCGCGATGTAGCGCCATTGATAAATTTAGCAGAACTCTCACATGATATTAAAGGGTGGCGAATGCGATATGCCCCCTCTCCTATCTATTATTATGCCGGGCAAGCCTCTTGAATAGGGCTGTGCGTTATTGCTTTTAAATAGGTCAGTATTGTTTTTGTTGGTGCCTATTTTCTATGCTTTGGTGGGCTAAAATTGCTACTTGATAATTCACACATGCATGCCACACATCATGCTATCTAATTTCCAGTATAATTTGACCTCACATTGTATAGGTTTATAGTAAAATGAGAGGTCAACTTATATTGGCCTTTTTATTTATTGTTTAATGGTATTTTTATATGTAAGAGGTAAGGAGCAATCTGTTTGTATAGGCAAGGTGCAGGACTTCGCGTGACTGAATAGGGTAGTCCGCAGTTGAATGTATTGATAATAACAGACCTATTCTAAATTAAAATTAAATATAAGAAAAAATATATTGACATCGACTAAAAAAGTTCTAAGATTTTGGGGGGATTGAGAGGCTTTGTCCTTTTCCCGCAAATCGAGTGTCAATTTAGATTTTGTATTGCAAACGCACGGTGTGACGTCACAACGTGGTATATTGCACTGCCTGTCTATCATAAAATTAAAAACTTAAACCATGCTTACAACTTCCTTATTTTTGAACCCATTAATGGTTTGGTTGTTCAACTTTTTATGGGACCATTAAAAATAATTATCAACTAACCTCATCCTCAACTAATAGATTTCCATATACCCTCGCATTTTATCGTTGGCAACCCTGACGTCGTCCGTCGGGAGGACACCGATGACTTGTCATTAATAACGACAGTAGAAATGTATCAAAAGGTGACGCGCGTCCCGCCACTGTCTGTCTCGGCCCTTATTTATGATACCAACAAACAATATTTATTCGCGTCTATATGCCGCGGGCATTAGCCTGTGACGGACGTGCGTTGTTTCTGATATGTGAGAATATTAAGGCTTAGAATGCTTTCGGTGTGATGAATTACGTTAATATTGGGTACATAACATACTATCACGCCTATATTCTTCTAAGGGTTAGGCAAAGATGTACTAATGTATGTACACACTTCGCCGGTATGTTTAGGTCACATGTAATAGGGGGCGAGCCTATTGCCATTAACAGGGCACAAATCCAGACTCCTAGCTGCTACTGAGAAAAATAGAAATTTCATAGAAAAACCCACTTTGCTCGACCTGGGAATTGAACCCAGGACCTCTAGCGTAGCAGTGGCGTTTAAGACCACTAGACAAATGATGCAGTCAACGTTAATATTGTCCCGAAAATTTGTACGCACGGTTACGGATCAAGCTATACAAAACCAGTTTACGCTGGCCTCTTACTAAATAGGAAACCTATACAATGCCAAATCAGCTTAAACTGAATTTGCATAGGTTGATCTGTAGCCTTGTGTACAGTTTGTTCGAAATAAGTAAGCCGATCGGAAGTTAGCTGTTCCGAACTACCGCGGTGGTAAAATCGTTTAATTAAGTGTTTTAATACATAAATAGCGAAATAAGTAAACAAAATCATTAGAAATGTGAAACATATACGACTCTAATTATCTTTACACCGACTCTTTCTATTAAAATTTACCACTTCTAAACCACTTGCAGACAACTTCCGATCGGCTTACTTATTTCGAACAAACTGTACATTCCTTCATATTGTCACGCCGGTCTCCCATTGCGGTAGGTAGAGACTGTAGACTTCTACTTTTTACTATCCTGGCACACAACTTTCCCTTCATCTACGTTCATACATTTCTTCATGAATGATCGTAGGTTTAGGCTACTCGTACACATGACTACAGGTCAACCTATTCAATACCATTTTAAGCTGACCTCGCATTGAATAGGTTTCCCATACAATAAGAGGCCAGCGTTAACTGGTTTGTAGCTGTGTGTAACGTGACCTTTTTTAAGAATATCCGAAAGGTTGCAGTACCGAGCTTGGCCCCTTTTAACTTGTCCAATATGTGCTCCAACTAAAGATCTTAAATTGCGATCCTATTGGATGAATGCTCTTTGTCATAATTGGTAATGTCAAAATATCACGATGTGATTGGTTGCCGTAGAAAAAGTCGTAGGTGATGACATCTGTTTTAAATTTGCGTTACCTTCTGAGTAGGTACCTTATTTAATGTTAAATTAAAAACTGTAGATAAAAATATCTTGGAATAAGGATTAAGAAATAAATACATTCACCTTCTCACACAATGCTACCTGTTTCAAATCACACATACATCCATCTTAACGCAATCCAAAATAGGGTGACATCACCAGTTTCTGTCACGTACAAAATATGGGTATACAATTTACACAATATCGTCATATGTCAAGAGTGTCAGAGATCCTCACGAGGCATCTACCCCAATTACTGTTAGAATTGTTTCGTACCAGCTATCTATTACTTTCTTGGGACCCGACTTGGGAATTGGGACAGTCTTGTATGATAAAAAATTGTTGGATCTGTCGCTTTTGTCGTATTCTTCGTCTATTCTTGGGGAAACGTGAAGTAATTACTATGATTGATCTAACTGTGCGTATTGGATTATGGGGCGTTGTTTGCTTGTGAGCTGAATAGACAATTATTTTTTGTAAGGTGCTAATATATTTGAGAGTGGGAAAGAATCTTTGAGAAATAATTGAATTCGGTGACAACGATTACCTAGGCCTTAATCTTATAGGCATCAGTGTTTTAAATACATAATATAATTATATGTCATCCCCTATAGCTCTTATTAACCGCTACTTAACCGTACGCACTTCTAAACCGGAGAGATGCAGGTTCGACTGCTGTTTGAGATCATATTTTTATTTCACTAAAGAAATACATTAAGTTTTTTTGTATTATGTATTTTATTTCCTCGGCCGACCTGGTCTACGAATGGTAGGGAAAACGAGGAAACGTTGGCGGGATGTTTTCTACCAACGTGGTATAAAGAATCCCAGGATAAACAATCCTGGAAGAAGTTAGGGGAGGCCTTTGCCCTGCAGTGGGACACAAAAGAGGCTACATAAAAAAATAATATTTTATGCCAAAATTAACTAACAAAAAGAGTAAGGCAACATCATTCAGCATTGATCCAACTGTAAAGTAAGTCGTGTTGGTTGAAAGACAGTAATGTCTTCAATAAATTTTGCTGACGTCACAGAAACGTAGAATGTAGAAGATAAATTCAATATCACAAGCATTGGTCTCGGTAACTTAACTGAAAGTGACTAAAAGTGTCCGGTGTACTTAACCTTTTGCACAAATACTCATATCTTTATAAAATAACATACCATGACGCCTGTAGAAATTCCCCGAAGGGCTAATGAGGCAGTTCAATCTAAAAGTAAAATTTTATAACCTATACGAATACTTTTTAACAGTGACGAAGTGACGTTATCTTTAGTTACGAATAAGTAGGTACTTATACGGAAGATCTAGGTACCAGAGCATTAGGTGCGGGGCACACTAACGGAACCAATACAGAACGCCTATAAATCCGGCGGAATGTCCGAAACACTTCAGCTGTTTCAACCGCGTGTGCCCCTACGTTGGTAGGTATCGCCGGGAACATGAAGATCTGGATAAGAAGTATCAGCAATTTTATATTATGCTTAGAATGTATTTTTTTTAAGTGGTAAAATGAAATAAAAAGAAGTGAAATGATGAAATGATATTCGTTTCTGTAATTATAGATCTTTTAAAGACACTTTTGCAAGTCGTTTTTTTTTTTTAACTAGATGGCGGCGATGTTTCCTTTCTGACGACCCCTGAGAAGAAACGTCGAAACAATCTCAGAGAATCATGGTCTCTTTTAAAGTCCAGGCAATAGTTATGTTATTAGATATGAGAGTTTAACAATGTAGGGCAAAATTGCAGCTTTGAGTTGACCTGTCCTAACTGAGGGCACGTACCATCAAACAGAGAAAAGTTGCGTACCTTGGACATGTTTTAAGGCATGAGCGTTACCAACTGCTGCAGACAATAATGATGGGAAAAGTTCCGGGCAAAAGAAGTGCTGGAAGAAGGAAATTGTCCTGGCTCCGCAACATCCGACAATGGACTGGGATAAGGAAAGTGGAAGATCTGTTCAGACTGGCTCTGAACAAAGAAAAATTTAAAAGGATGACTGCCGACCTTCAGTAGTGGAGAGGCACCCAAAGAAGAAGAACTGAGGGCACGCATACATCAGTCATCAGGTGGAGCTCTAATTGCAATATTGTGCCGATTTGTAGTGAGTGGCATTACAGTTCGTTCGAAATAACTGTGCACATCTGAAATTGCCCGCAAGTGGTTTTGTAGTGGGAAATTTTAACCAACAAACTGTACTGGACAAGTCACTTAACATCTTAGGTCTTAAGATGGCATCAAACGGCCCATATAAGCATATGGGCCGTTTGATGCATTGTCACCTTATTATAATAAATGTATCAAATAGCCTAGTGATTTGAACATTGAACTGTCAAGTCGTAGGTCTTGAGATCGAATCCAAAGTACGCACCTCTGACTTCTCGTATTTAATGATCACTCGCTGAAATCGTAAAGGAAAACATCTTAAGGAAACCTGCATGTCTGAGAGATTTTCTGGACAGTGTGTGAAGTCTGACAATTCGCAGTATACCTACTAGCGTGGTGGACTATAGCCTGATCCTTGTCACCCTTGAGAGAAGATCCGTTCCCAGCAGTGGGTTAGCAAATGGATTGATTGATGATCATAAAAATTATATACTATATTTGTTTCGAGTTTGAGACAATGTACAGTCACCAGCACATCAGGATATTCAAAACTGTCAAATTTCTCCAAATGATCTTAAACCTTAAAGTGTTGATAATTAAGTTAAAAATCAATTGAGAAGATTTTACATTTCGTGGTAACTTGATGTACTGGCGGGACTTGATGACTCAGACTTGATACGGGACACAGGCTTTAGGCTTGTGCAGCTGTCATAAAAAAAAGCTGATCAAATATCAAAATTTCTTATCCTGGATTTACAGTTATTTAAGGAGTACCAGCCATATGTTTGCCAAGAAAGGGTTGAGCAAGTCTTACCTGGGCGGGGTGGGGGTGGGCAGGATTTACACCCTCATTTGTTTGCGATGACCCCGAGCACTATCTCCTCGGAGCGTCTTCGTATCGCCTCGGCTTAACCGTCTCTCACCGGGTATATTGTGTTTTTGCCGCTTTTCGGTAATTACGTTATACTGAATCGCATACTTAATATTATAAATGCAAAAGTAACTCTGTTTGTTTTGTAACGTTTTCACGCGTAAATTGCTGAACAAAATCTTATGAATTCTGTTATAGAAATAGATTATATTTAGGAAGGAAAAGGGGTTTTTTAATAAAAAAAAAGTCCTTGGGATGCGAGTGAAACTGTATCTCGGAGCCCCCCTCCAAAATGTGTTACGGGTGGCCGTGTGTCGGTACGAGTCCGACATAGCCCTCCGCCTTTCGTCTTTGAGGGGCGGAGGACATCCATGAGGCTATTTAACTTAGGCTATTAAATATCACGTCATAAAAATAAACGACGGATGAAACTGCACAGCTAGTGTTTATTTCAATATTCGCATTTTTTTTTATCAAAAATGGTCCTAAGGAACTTCCTCATCGCAGCTTCAAGAGAAAACCTTTCAAAAATACAACCTTTATCTCGTAAGACGTGTTAACGTTCACTTTACATCGTTTTAATATTAAGTCGGCTGAAAATATTTACGCGGGTTATTAGCGAGGACGACAACGGTACCACTTACCCTAAAGCCTTTCCACGAAGATTGGAGGCTCTTAAGCGATACAGTCTTGTGCAAGTTTGGATAATGGCTTAGGTTAATGCAGTTCGTAAGATTTTTATTCATGTTTATTGGAAAGCTAGTTGAAATTCATATTTGTCCTTTTTTATCTAACTACATAACATACCATCACGCCACGCATAGACAGGTACTAACACTTACTGTTCGGCGGTATACTTAAGTCCTATATAATGGAGGGCGAGCCTATGGCCAATAACCGGGTACAAATCCAAATTCCGGATTACTACTGATAAATAGAAAAATCCAATAATACTGCTGGACCTGGCAATCGTAGCTATTTTCTTCCAGCAATAAACATTAAACAAGCTTGTAGAATATCCATAATCTTTACATATTATAAAATGAAGTCGCTTCCGCTGTCTGTTCGCGTAGATCTTTTAAACTACTCGCGGATTGTTTTCAGCAATAGAGTGATTCAAGAGGGAGGTTAATATATATATATTAAAGTAGGTACAGAAAAGCCGAGAAACCACGCGGGCGAAGCCGTGGCCGAAAGCTAGTAATGTATAAATAAAAATCTTGTGTGTATTTGTTGGTGTGGTGGATTTTATACAATATTGTCTAGATGATATGGTTCATAGCTGTACAAAAGAACAGTGCAGGACAATGTCAATTGGGCCAGCTAGTTTATCATAATAAAGCTCTTAAAAAAATAAACAATAACAAATATATTTTACTCACAAATTACTGCGTATTATTCTGTCCTTAATTTCACTTACACAAAGCCAACGGTCAAAGAGTTCATCATTCCCCTCAATATAATATCTTGCGCCATTGATACTCCTTGCTTTCGCATTTGCCAGATATACAATTAAGTCGGCGACTTCTTCTGACTCCACCACTGTACCTATTTTACATACTGACCTCTCCTCTTCTTAGGCTTCAGCTCTTGAAAAAGAAATCAGTTTTAAAGGGTCCAGGACATAAATTATTTACTCTAACACCATAACGAGCCAATTCCAATGCTGCCCCATACGAAAAGTTATCAAGACATGCCTTAGAAATACAATGCGGCAAATACTTCGAATCGCCAGCGTAGGTACATACATCATAAGGTAAGGAGATGCTAAAAGTGTAATAAATACGCAAGAACGGATATTGATTTTAAGTGCTCTGTCGTATTGTTATATCAGATCTCCTTTGAGAATCGATCCGAATGTTAATATTTCAGCAGTATTTACGAGTACGTCTAATTTCCCAAATTTCTACAGATCCTTGGCGGTAATTGTTCGTCTTTAGTCAAATCGGTTTTGATTTGGAATGTCTTCTTCGGCGTCGAACTTCTGCTCACAGTAATTAGTAGCGACTCTTGTCATCTTTTCTTCGTCTGTGTCTACGATGGCGACGTTACAGCCCTCTTTGGCAAATGCTATTGCAGCAGAAGCCCCAATACCGGAGCAAGCCGCTGTTATTAGTACCGTTTTGTTGTGCAAACACATACCCGAACTATTTCGTCTAGAAGTATATCGAGATGGATTTTGCACAGCTAGAGCCAATATTATATTAAAACGTAGTTTTTTCTTGATTGTTTGACAGAACATGGCATCCGACGGTAAAACTGAACAGCAGTGCCCTATTCTTAAAAAAAAGGTCAAGAGATAAACCTATAACATAGGTATACAATACCCAAAGAGATTTAATAGTAGTTACTAGTGTATATGTTACTAGTGTAGTGTGCTATGCTCGGAGTCTCTTTGAGGGATAAAATCCGAAACGAAGTCATCCGTCAGAGAACCAAAGTAACCGACATAGCTCAAAGAATTAGCACACAGAAGTGGCAATGGGCCGGTCACGTCTCTCGGAGAACCGACAACCGTTGGAGCAAACGAGTTCTCGAGTGGAGACCGCGGCTACGCAAACATAGCGTAGGACGCCCACTGGCCAGGTGGAGTGACGATTTGCGGAGGGCAGCTGGCAGTAACTGGATGAAAAGAGCTGAAAATCGGGCTCTGTGGCGTTCACTTAAAGAGGCCTACGTCCAGCAGTGAACGAATACGGGCTGATGATGATGATGACTAGTGTATTAAATGTCTTTGACAAACTATTCCATGAATAACTTTAATAGGTCATTATGATAGGAATCTCAGATAACATGATTGAAATTCATTTACAAAGAGTTTTGAAATTGAATTAGTATTTATAATATATAGTTAGGTTATACTAAGGTCTGTATATTTTTTATGTCATTTTTAAAAATACGTATGATAAAAATGATATAAGTTGGTCTTTTAGTTAAAGTAGGTAGGCTACGAATTAGGTA